>JAPQNM010000045.1:4502655-4510155 GCA_029783475.1 Metacarcinus magister | reverse complement strand
GTGCAGTTCATCGTCAAAGCACTTGTATGGCATCGTAGGGTAAGGGTGTGTGGGGAGGGGGATGGGTACAGGGTATGCAGCTACAGGTTTACGAAGCTTGATACCTCGGAAAGTGGTGATCACAACGGTAAGAGTTTGTGTTGAATATTTTTTGGGGGTCGTTCAGTCTTTTGGTTCCGGTGTGCCAAGTTATGAGGGAAGGGCGACACTTCTATCTCACGGCTGATCGGCAAGTCTATAATGAAGGACGATGAAAAATGACCCTGCCTTAGCCCTTCCATTTATTTATGTCAACCCAGGGCGTCCTCTTCCGAATAGTTAAGCAATGTCTGAAGGAAACGCGTTAAGACCCAAGAGACTTAATTTTTCGCCCCTTAAAGTGGCTCGGTCGATTTTGCTATTAAAAGCAATTAGAGTCTCAGGGAGCAGGGACGGGAGGGTGTTTCCTGCAGCCGCCCTCACCCTTTCCCTCACCCTTCCCTGCCCCTTACACCCAGTCCTCCTTATAGACCCTGGTGCCATCTCTCATCTTTCTCGACAAATTGATAATGGTAATAAAACTTTCACTATTTATCTTCCTTCAAATGATCTAAGATTGCAAATTGATCTCAAATACTGTGACGGGCCCTCCAGACTCCCAGGAAAACTAATGTGAAATTAACTATGCGAAGGAGGGTGGAGGCGATGTGGCGTGACCTGACCCCAAGGGAGGAGGGTGGGGAGCTTGGAGAGACAATTTTTAAAGGAAAAGGGAAGACCTGGCTGGCTAGGGAGATTACCGGAGGAGCGCTGCAGAAAGAGTTGGTGTGGAGCCTGGAGGTTCATTTTGTCGGTGATTGAAAAGGAAGGTCAGGGGTTCAAAGGGGAAAGGCGAGGACGTCATTTCATCCGCTTGTAGTGACTTAAAAACACTTCTAACCCAAGTCTCGGTATACTGTCTGTCTGGAGCAGCAGCAAGTATGTCTGGTTTTGTACGTGGCAAGATCCAAGTGTGTCGGAAATGTAATGTCCTGGTCACCGTCTCCATGACAAGCCAGACGGGGAGTGTTTCATGAATGTGTTGGTGGTGTCTGGCGAGGCAGCAACATTGTGATCCGTCTGCTATATACAGCTCGACTTCCGAACCTCAAATATTACATTGGAATTGCATACGATGTCCTCTTTTTCAATTGTGTCGGGTAGAAATTCGTGAGACTGAGTTGTTCACGTAATTGGTATCAACTGTATACCTTGAATACGCAGAACGTTCCGGCCAACTTCCTTTGTTATCAGAATGCATCGTCATAATTCCCTTCTCCCTTAATAAAAAAAAAAGTGGGGATCCAGGACAAGTTGTACAGTTGAGTGATACTGACACACACTCGCCAACCATTCATTGTTTCTTACTACGTCAGTCTTCTAATTTACTTTTGGAATGGAATTGTGTGACAGTGCCGCACCTCATCACCACACATGACGTGCCAACACTATTCCTCTTCGTCCAGCGGTGTCTGGTGGTATTCTATTGGTCCTTCTTTGTAAACTGTTGCCTGCTTGATGGTTTCTTCTTTTTTGACACTTGGTTATGATTGCACTTCAAATGGGAAATTCATTCAGGAATGATAATAATATTGATGAAAATGATAATAGTAATGATAGTAATAATAACATTAGTGTTAATAATCATTAATATTATCATTATTACTATTATTATTAATTTCATTATTATTATTATTGTTATTATCATTATTATTATTACTATTACTATTGTTGCTATTATTATTACAATTATTATTCGTGTATTTTCTTCTTATACTCCGGACAACAGTAGAGATAACCTGGTAGGTGTGCAGGGCCAGACAGGCAGGCTATCTAGTTGGGAAGCTTTGTAGCATTTTGTTGGCTCAAAAAGTGAGGGAAGGGGATTGGCCGGCCTCCAGTTAAGTTTCACACTCTGAAATTCCATCGTTGCACAGCGTCCCAGTCATGAATGGTTTTGCAGGAGAATGTTGCCTTCCTTTCCTGCAACGCCTGTGGCCCTCAGCGTCACTCTTCTGTCCACATTCGCGCGGGGCACCACCACACTTTTCCATTACGAGTCCTCCTCACCCTCCCCCCCCCTCCCCCCCTCCATCACCGACCCTCCCCGCCTTCCACACGCACACGGCTCGCACGCTCATTGTGTGGCCCTATACGCCCGCGTATGTGCGCCAGTGCACATACACACACTCACACACACATATACACACGCACAGGCACACACACCCACACACACACACGCACACGCACACGCACACGCACACACACACAAGCATACACACACGCACAGGCACAGGCACACACACACACACACACACACACACACACACACACACACACACACACACACACACACACACACACACACACACACACACACACACACGTACGGCCTCATTAGTGCAGTTGGCCCTCATTACTCACGACGCATTCATAAAGGAAGAAAGAATGATGACCCAAACAGTATAATCTTTTTCTTGAGCAAATTCATAGACCGAGGTTGTGGATTTTTATCCCTCGAATTATTAATTTCACTACACCACATTTTTATTTTGCATAATTTTTATTCTTATATTCTTCAGCTTCTGTGATACAAGGTTTCCAGAGTATGTAATTCTATTCCGCTTATTTTTGAAACCCCAGGAGCTATATATATGAATATTAGAGTACACCCTCTCCAAGCCTCTGTGTAGGTATGTATACATACATACATACATATATATATATATATATATATATATATATATATATATATATATATATATATATATAACAGGAATGGTAGTTAAGTATATAGATAACTAGGGATAAAGAGAGAGAGAGAGAGAGAGAGAGAGAGAGAGAGAGAGAGAGAGAGAGAGAGAGAGAGAGAGAGAGAGAGAGAGAGAGAGAGAGAGAGAGAGAACTACACCTTTACTCCTATATTTTACATGTTTATTCGGCAATATTAATGACTGTCTGTCTGTGTGACAGACAGACAGACAAACAAACAGACAAACATTCATGCATGCATACACACATACATACATGCATACATACATACATACATACATACATACATACATACATACATACATACATACATACACACACACACACACACAGAGTTACACCTTGACTCTTATATTTTGCATGTTTACTCGGCGGTATAAATGTTCCTTTTGTGAGCTTGTGTGAATATTTTACCGCTTGTTTGCACCTCTTGGGCGGCGGCGAGGAGGAATGGGCGAGCAGGATGAGTGGCGAAGGGCGAAGGGCGGGCAGGCGGGGAGCGGGGGGGACGGAGAGGGACTGTAACACAAACGGAGGAGAATAGATAGTGACGAGAGAGAGAGAGAGAGAGAGAGAGAGAGAGAGAGAGAGAGAGAGAGAGAGAGAGAGAGAGAGAGAGAGAGAGAGACAGAGACAGAGAGAGAGAGACGAACAAGGTGGGTTGTGCTTAATACAAGTTTCCCATTTTGTATGTAAATGAATGAAAATCGTGAAGACAGTTTAGAGACGCAGCGCACGTTCATTATGCACGCGTTGGTCTGCGGGTTAACGGAGGCTGCAAGGCTGTGTTGTGGAGCGAGGCAAGGGATGGGAAGGGAATGGTTAGGATAGGAAGGGAAGGGATAGGGACAGGGAAAGGTAAAACAAGGGAAGGAATGGTTAGGCTGGGAAGAGAAGGGAAGGGAACAATAGGGAAGGGAAGTTAAGGTAAGGAAAGGAAAGGGATGGTAAGGCAAGGCAAGGGATTGATTGGGATGGGAACTGAAGGTAAGATAAGGGAAGGGAAGGGAAGGGAAGATAACAAACAGGAAGGGAATGGAAGGGAAGGGAAGGTAAGGGAAGGTAAGGTAAGGCAAGTAATACGATGGAATAGAGAGGAAAGGAAAGGAAAGGGAAGGGAATAGATGGGGAGTAATAACAAGGGAAGGAAAGGGAAGGTAAAGGGAAGGTAAAGGGAAGGCAAGGAAAGGTAAGGTAAGAAGAGGGAAGGGAAAGGAGGAATGACTGCTGTCTCCTTGGCTTCAGAAATGTTGTCTCCCTCAATTTTCTCTTCCTCTAACATGTTCATCCTCGTCTCTCTCTCTCTCTCTCTCTCTCTCTCTCTCTCTCTCTCTCTCTCTCTCTCTCTCTCTCTCTCTCTCTCTCTCTCTCTCTCTCTCTCGCTCTCTCGCACCGTCTTTACTTATCGACACTTTCCTTCCTTCCCTCGCCGCCACATTTCTGTCACTCTTCCTTCACACTTACTTAAGCAACACTTCCATCACACTTCCTCCTCACCACCACCACCACCACCACCACCACCACCACCACCACCACCACCACCACCACCACCACCACCACCACCACCACCACCACCACCACCACCACCACCACCACCTCCTTCTTCATCAGGCACACTTCCCTCCTCACAACGCCCTCACACCTCATCCTCTTTAATCCCTTGCATCTCTGTCCCTCCCTCCCTCCCTCCCTCCTTACCCCTTAAGCACCCCAGCCCCTCAGCTCACGCCTCCCTCCCTCACCTCTCATACTTCTCACTCATCTGCATCACACACTTAGTACTCTCATATTCCTCTCAGCTTCTTCTTTTTTTCCTCTGTTTGGTTTTCTCTGTGATGACTTGTTCCACCTCGTACATAATTCACGGTACTGTGCGTGGTGTGCTCAAAAGGGGTGGCCCAGTGTACCTTTAAAACACTTCTTTTTTTCGGGTGGGGGGTCGTGGGGTGGATAGAGGAGTGGTGGTGGTGGTGGTGGTGGTGGTGGTGGTGGGTGTTACTTAAAATTATGAGTCCATGCATATTCATCAATGAGTCATTAGTCAGTGTGTTCATTTTGAGTCGTAAAAAGTGAGTTATGGACACAATTTTGCCAGTCACTTAAATTTGGTCATGCACGTGTCACGGGCGGTGGAGGAGCCAGGAAATTGCTAATGACCCGAATATGAACGTTAATGCATCATCACCCTAATTGAGTCATTAAAGCCATTTGGCAGTTATTTACAGGTTGAATTACGCTATAAACACCGGTAATAAGGGCGGGGAGGAGGGGAGGGCAGAGGCTGTAAGTCACGCTTCGTACAGGAGTGGTCTGGCGGCGGCGGTGAGGGTAAGGGTGGAGCTAATGATTTTGGGGCAAATGACGATAATGATGATGATGATGATGATGATGATTAATGATGAAAATGTTTAACCAAGTGCATGACGGGAATGATGACGTGGCTCAGAATTATGATTACCTCGATTGATGGAGGGAGAGAGAGAAAGAGAGAGAGGGATGGATGGAGGGAGGTAAAGTAAGGGAAGGAGAGGTTTAAGTGAATATCCAGTTTTATTGTGATTAGTGAACCAAGCAACAACAAAAAAAACGTTAAGTGTGAAATTAATTACCTTGAGAGTACAGCTGATAATGTGGCAAATCGTGGAGGTAAGAAAATTAAGTCAACAGACGGAATATAAGAAGCACAAATGAGAGGGAAGATAAGACAGTTTATGAAGGGAATACAGGGAGTGATAAAAAAACAAGACTGAAACAAAATGCAGCCGTAAGATACAAGGAGGGAGAGAGTAAAAGAGTCAAAGTGAAGAGTAAAACTGTGAGGGCAACAGAGGACGAAAAATATAATAAAAAAAATAAGGCAGGCAGGCGGGTAAAAATGTAAATGCGATAAGAGGCAACACAGTGACTTTCATAAAGGAGGAAGGAAGGAAGGAAGGAAGAGAAGGAAAAAATAGGGAAAAAATAGAAGATTGAGGGTGGGAAATAGACGAGGACGAGATAGAGTGTAGGAAGTAAAGTAAGAGGAATAATAAGACGTGCAGGAGGTGGTGTTACGAATGCATGGTTTATAGTGCGTTCTGGCTGCAGGGGGCGTTCCTTAGCGAGGCTCGAGGGAGTGCAGGGTCCAGCCTTTGACAGTTGATAGCTCTTAATTGTATTTTGCCGAGGGGTAATTATATTAGTGCGCGCGTCCCCTTGGCGGCGGCGTGGCAGGTGAAAAACAAGGGGGTGGGTGGCTGCTAGCGAGGTGGACTGCACAGAGAATAATGACTCCACTTGAAGCAATAATCAACACTTTATTTGTCTCAGGCTGATTTTTATCGTCTCGTCTTGTCTCATTTCTTGATGTCGTGTCTCGTCTTTCTTCTTTTCTCTTCTCCCCTTTTCTCTTCCCTTCTATTTTTATTCTCTCTCTCTCTCTCTCTCTCTCTCTCTCTCTCTCTCTCTCTCTCTCTCTCTCTCTCTCTCTCTCTCTCTCTCTCTCTCTCTCTCTCTCTCTCTCTCTCTCTCTCTCTCTCTTTCTCTTTCTCTCTCCTTCCTTCCTTTATAGATACTTCCCTTAAGTGTTCCCGTGTGTGAACAAAAATTATTCCTATTACAGATAAGAGGTAATATTTTGTGTCGTAAATTAACCTGCTCCGCATTGCAGGTGAAGAGGAGGGTTTTACATGCCTGTATTTACTCCTCTAAACACCCACCTCAAGCTTTTTTATTCTCTTATCCTGCCGACGACATTTCCTTAATCGATTGTAACCAGCTAAAGCATCATTAACTTCCTTAGTGTTGACATTCCTCAGGGGACAGCGGGAGGGAGTTTCGTTAATTATATTAATTGCGGCGGACCTGTGGATTAAAGGTCAGTCCGGGTCCAGGCAGTCTCGTGTGCCTTTCCCCTCGCCCCCTGGGAAGCCGCACGCACGCCAACACACCCCCATTTACCTCCCCTGCCTCACCACTTCACGCAACACCCCTGTAACTCCTAACTCCCCTGCTACCCCATCAAGGACAGGAACCCAACCCCCCTGCTACCTTAACCACCCTGTCATACTATTCCTGCTTCTCAAACACTCCTCCTTCCACCTCCACACTAGTACAGCAACAGTGACACTCCTTCCACAGCATAGCGTGTATACCTGTCCACTCACACTGCCTCCCTTCCCCCTCTGTCTATTCACCCACCTTTTCTCCTGTCCGCCCTAATTCCTTCCTCCTTCATATTGTCCCCGGCCACTTTAGGTACTCTCCTCACGTTCCCTTTTCATCTTTGAAGTCCCCTATGTTAGTCTTAAGCCCCTTGTCACAACCACTAACCTGCCTCCCTATCAACAACATCATTCCTCCCCTCGTTACATTCCTAAGCCGTTACCTTGTACATGTGCTCTGCTCCCCCCTCCTCTCCTCCTCTCCTCTCCTCACTTCTCTCTTCATTTCCCTCTCTATCCATCTATCTATCTGTCACAGTTCAGCGTCTGTCATAATCTTAGTCTGTCTGTCTGTTTGTCTGTGTGTTTGTCTGTCTGTTTGTCTATCTGTCTGTCTGTCTGTTTGTTTGTTTCTCTGTGTGTCTGTCTGTCTGTGTGTCTCAGTTTATTACATGGTCTCTTGGTTTCAATTTCTGCTTCTTTGTTACTCTTTGTGACTGGCTTTCTGTTTGCGTTGACTGTTTGTCTTTCTTTATGTTGATCTTCCTTGCTTGTGTTTGTGTGTCTG
>JAPQNM010000045.1:4495155-4497655 GCA_029783475.1 Metacarcinus magister | reverse complement strand
CCTCTCGCTCCACATCATACGCCTTTACTTCCTCTTTTGGATGCACTTGTCTAAATTTAACGACGATTATAATATAAGAGCGCACACGCTACGCCTGCCTTTCATCGCGCTGCCTAGGTCTGCCAGCCTGCCGTCCTTCCTCATTCACATGGGGAGAGCGCTTCCCTCTGCTGTGATTCCATTGTTATACAGAAAGGACATCAATCTATGAACATATAGATTGATGCAGTATAATTATAGAGAATGGAGGGGATGCTGGGAGCCAGGCAGCCTGAACTGTTTACGAAACACCCATTAAAAGGCTGTATGGTGTATAACTATCTATATTTATAGCCATCTGTATATATTTACGCGTCTATATACCTTTTTGTATATATCTGTCTATATCTATATATTTTTAGATAGATAAATAGATAGACATATAGATAAATGGACGAGCTGAAAGTGAATTATGGGAAATTAAAACCATCATAGTACGAATTTCAGCCATACATTTAAACCTGTTTACATGATTGGCGCGTACAACAAAAACAATAATAAGCACCAGCCACTAAAATTAAAATGAAAAAAAAGGAAAAGAGAATGTAGCCGGAAAATATTATTGTATCTGTAACGCATAGGAAAAGGAAAAACGTCATGGGATTGGTGGATCTAAAAAGGCGAAGGAACTATCGATTTTGACAACACTTTTACCCGGTGATGTTATGTGTTGGGATTCAGACTCGCGTGTGTCTCCGTTCATACTGTGTCGACTGAATACACCAGGACGTGTGTAAGGTTAGTATATGAAGACAAATGGGAAGAGGAAGTGTTAAACTCAAAATAGTAATCATGAAAACTTTGTTTATCTTAATAAGTACCAATAGGAAATAGTTGTTTAGTATTGAATATATATATATATATATATATATATATATATATATATATATATATATATATATATATATACATATATATATATATATATATATATATATATATATATATATATGTATACATATATATATATATATATATATATATATATATATATATATATATATATATATATATGCAAAGTTGTTGGAATTTTCATGTAATAAAATAAATTTTCTTTTTTATGAATAAAACAAGTCTCAACAGTCTTATCCTGTCCTATTTCAATATGAAATAATTAATAATTTATCAACATGCTCACTGTAATAATGGTGTAAGTCACACAAAGCTGGTGGTGAATTAACTGAAGAGCGGTGCGACCCTCCCTCTGAACACCAAATAGTTGACATTCCTGTGGATTTGGAGTGCATTCCTCAGCAACGCCAGCCTCCTACGGGGATCATGTCCTCTTCCAACTCTTCTGATCTGTTCCGCTTGTCCTACAACACTGTGTTCTGTGCCTGCCTTGCTGCGAAAGGTCAGGTCTGAGTCTTGACCGTCTCGTGTTATCTGTACCCTGTAATCTTTGGTGTGGTAACCCTTGAATAAACTCTTCAGGCTGGCAGGTCGGTGAGTGACTCGTGCACGTTTCTGTCTGCTTACCTTTGCCTCAACGATCCACGAACTCGCCTCCTTGTCATTAGCTCCTCGACGCTGCTTAGAAATGAAACCCGAGTGGCCAGTCGTGCCGAGAGTCAGCAATCTTGTTAATCAGAAAACCAATCCATGATAAAACATATATTGGATTTTTCATGATAAAAAAGCCACTTTATATTACAAAGTATGCTGAAAATACAATTTATATATATTGAATTGTAACCTCATCATCTGAATGTCAGTTTGACCACCAATCATTGCTAACTGTGTATGAAAAAAGTTTGAAGGAAATCCCATATTGGCACGATTTTGCGCTTGAAGTCGCTGGAGAAAACTGTCGTCCACAATAAAAGCTTCACTGGTACACGAAGAGTCTGGGCAGCCAGTGCTGTGTACGGGAACGTGAGGTGTTTCCTAATGCCAAGGAATTTTGTTATAGCTTAGTCAAGTTTTGGAATGTGAATGTTTTTATACTTTCATAACTCTGGAACAACATGTAGGGATGGATGTTTTGGTCGTTCCTCATAAACCCAACTGGCCTTGATGTCTAGCACTTCCACGTGATGATCCTTGCTTGTTTTATATTTCAAACATTGAGTACATGTTATAGTGTAGCCTGAAGCTTTTATAATAATCAATTAAACCAAGTTTCAACCTTCGCTTCGATTTGGAGGTTACGAAACAGTTGTTTTTTCATCGTGTGGTAGTTTGTTTGGTGGAATGGGGTTGGAGGACCCACTGGGAACCACAGGATGGGAACTTGGTTTGTACATAACACGTGAACGACTTTTGAATGCCTGGAGGAGCGAGTCTGCTGGGGTACGGGGAAGCCTCTACCGACTTGGCAAATTCACTTAACGGCGTGGAAGCCACTTTTCTATGAATAACAAAACGGTGTCCTCGCCTCCCACACACAGGGAGGGTGCTGCCGCCAGTGTCCCCAAGGAGCCTTGTGCTTCATGACAGGTGATCTTCTTCTATTGTTGGT
>JAPQNM010000045.1:4457655-4490155 GCA_029783475.1 Metacarcinus magister | reverse complement strand
CAATCACAACGAAAGGTCAGCGTTGATACATGTTTAATATTTTATTGTTGAAAGATTAAGTAGTTTGCATCCGTGGTTTGTCGTATTGGTTTGGTTACGTTTGAGTCAGGATAAGAAGAGTGGGTATTAACAGATAATTGAATATATGAATAAAATTTACCCTGCCCAATGTGAACACTGAAGTAGGTTTTCACTGATAATAAGAGTGAAGAGCGTAAGAATGGCAGAAAAAAATATAATTATAATTTGATTCTTTATGAAGAATGAAACCCTGTAACTTAAATTAAATTGGAATATTTCACCCAGAATTTCAACAGTGATCCTGGAAACTGTTTTTGGCTTCGTTGGGTCCAAAGGGTCCACAGACACAATGGAACAAGTTTGAGAAATATTATTATAATCGGAGAAGACCAAGAGAGTGAAGTATAACAGAGCTGCAGGGTTAATATAATTGTGTGTGTTTCCAAACTGTCTGGAATACTAATAGAAATGTTGTACCAGGTGCTGTAAATCACTCAGAATTGCAAAATTGTAACCTTTTCAATAAGTTAAGTAGAAAAAAGATCGAACAATAGAATTAGCCAAGCTGGACATGAACTCATAAATTTATTAGTAAAATTTATATAAAAAGAGAATAGGTCAAGATTTGCTCCACATCATCGGTCAAACGAAATCCTACATAATCAGTAACCTTTAATGAGATATACATTATATATGCATCAGAGGATAGAGTGACGAGAGAGAAAGCTCAGCCAAATTGTTGAACATTTTAACATTGAATACCAGACAGACGAACTCAAAGAACAGAGTGAGAGCCAGCTTCAGTTTTTCTTCCTCTTCCTCCTCCTGCAACTACTACTACTACTACTACTACTATTACCACCACCACCACTACTACCTTCACTACTACACCCTGCAAATAGTCAAAGGTAAAACTAAAAGTATATCTTGAAAACAATATTACTCGCTCACTTTCTTGTAGACGTCGCTAGAAGGTGTGTGTGTGTACAGGATGCAACAGGAAGGTGGGCATCTTAGGCAAGTGGAGGGCGGAGAGTTGTAAAGGAAGGAAGAAGGGGAGGAAAGAGAAGTTAGGAGAAAGACTGGAAGGAAGAAGAAAGCTTATCTCAAAAGGAGAGATGAAACAAACAATAAAAATGGAAATGTGCAGAAAGGAGAAGTTGATAACTCGATGGAAGAGAGAGAGAGAGAGAGAGAGAGAGAGGAGAGAGAGAGAGAGAGAGGAGAGAGAGAGAGAGAGAGAGAGAGAGAGAGAGAGAGAGACACACACACAGACATAGAGACGTCCGTATAGATAGAGTGAAAGATAAATAAAAACAAAGTAAAGGAAAGTAATAGTGAAGGGAGAGAGTGGAAGGAGAAAGTAACAGGGGAAGGAAAGAGGGAGACAGTAACAGAGGGTGAAAGGAGAGAAAGTAACAAGGGAAGAGAGAAAGAGAGTGAGAGAGGAGACAGCAACGTTGCGGGTGATGGGACACAATAACAGGGGGACGGAAAGGGAGACAATAACAAGGAGACGAGAGAGAGAGAGAGAGAGAGAGAGAGAGAGAGAGAGAGAGAAGAGAGAGAGAGAGAGAGAGAGAGAGAGAGAGAGAGAGAGAGAGAGAGAGATATAGCAGACGAAGCAGAAGAATCGTCAGCAGGGTGCACCAGGAGGGGCCTCAGTTCCTCCTCTCACGCCGCAACAATCATTTCGCCATTAAAACCCCCTCCCCCTCCCCCCCCCCTTGCCCCACTTACGTCTGCCCCCGCCCACTCTTCTCCACACTTTCCGCGTCATTTCAGCCAGCCCTTTAAGGAGGGTTAAGGGCTGGGTCTCAAGCCTCCTCCCAAGCCCTCTGCAGCAGGCACCTAGAGGCGTGTATGGGTTAGGTTAGGATTGATTCTTCTTCTTACTCTCTGTTTTATCGTATCAATGATTTCCAGTCTGTGTATCATAATTCCTGCTGATGTTTTTTTTTCCTCACTATATCTATAATGTTCAAGCGTCTATGGAAAGGGTCATGGATAAGCTCCCAGTAGTATTTCATTCCTTTATACTTTATTTAGACATATCAAAATGGTCATCTGGTGTCTTACGTCATATGCCATTCAATTGGAGATGGTGGTTGTGCACATATAGACACATACACATACACAAACACAAACACACACAAACACACACAAACACAAACATACGTGGTGCGCATTGGAATTCAGGAAAGCACGGCGTGATTCTCGTTGTTGCATCTCGTAAAAATAACACTCGAGTTGTGGTTTCATATTGCCTGCGTCATGTTCTCCACTCCATCCTGCCTGGAGTTTTGTGGTTGTGGAGGAGGGAAGCCTTCAAGGGATGATGGTGATGATGAGGTGGTGGTGGCGACGGTGGTGGTGGTGGTGGTGGTGGTGATGATGATGGTGGTAGTCTCTCTCTCTCTCTCTCTCTCTCTCTGTCTCTCTCTCTCTCTCTCTCTCTCTCTCTCTCTCTCTCTCTCTCTCTCTCTCTCTCTCTCTCTCTCTCTCTCTCTCTCTCTTTCTCTTTCTCTTTCTCTCTCCCTCTCTGTCCTCTGCTTTACATGGAAAGGAGACAGGCCAAGGGTTAAAAACAAAATTTAGGAAAAGAACCCGTTTTAATCGCCGCTGCCTAAAAAGTTGGTAGCAGAAGAGTTCCAAAGAGGGAAAAGCCAATCTAGTTCCAGAGGTGTCTTGATTCTCCTCCCGAACGTGGCATTAAAGTCATAGGAAGGGAAAAGAACAGAGCAAGGTAGAGTGTGTGTACGTACGCGTTATCGTCCCCGAACATCGCATTAATAACTGCTCTAGTATCTACGCCGTTGTATTTACCATTTTTCCGGGAATATCATAGGTAGGAAAACACTGCATATTGAAATGGTATGACAGAAAAAAAAAAGATAATTTACTGTAGGTTCTGGCGCACTGTTAAATCATACTCGTCTATTAGGTGAAAGACAAGTGTACTGCCTGAAATAAACTGATTGTAGAGGTCAGGTATACTGGATGATGAGGATGGTGGCAGCAACGAAGACGACGACGATGGTGGTGGTGATGATTATGATTACAGTGACGGTGATAAAGATGATGATGTCGATAATAATGTAGATGATGGTGATGATCATTGTTTACATTGAAACGAACTATAGGGTGGTGGTGTTTGGTTCAACTGTCGGCAAAGTGATTATTAGTGTAACTATTATCATTATTATTATTATTAATATTGTTATTGTTATCATTATTACGTTCGGTACCAATTAGCGTTTAAGAAGTCGAACCCCTTTTGTTTCCACCCAACCCAGGATTCCAGCCCAGGGCATCAGGGTTGTGAGCCGAGTGAGTTACAATTACACCACTAAAACGCTTATTGAATAAATGATCCCTAGCTTGGGAAACAAGTCTTACGAAGAACCATTAAAGGAGCTTAACATATTCAGTTTATCCAAACGTGGGCTACGAGGAAACCTAATAGAAGTGATCAAAAATTTCCGTGCCTTATACAATATCAGCATAAACGACTATCTAACTACCGATCTCACATACACCACTGGTAACCATGGCTTCAAGATCATTGGTAAACGTTATTGATCGAACAAAGCAAAGCAATTTTACTTCAATAAAATCGTGAATATTTGGAATTCTCTATCAGCACAAATAATGAACAGTATTATGGTTTAAAAGTTAAAGAATAAACTCGATCAGCACTTAGCATCAGTTCCTCAAATCAATTATTTCATTCCTGCGAGAAAATATTCCCAAAAAAAATAGAAAGAAGAGAAGAAGAACAAGAAGAACAAGAAGAACAAGATGAAAAAGAGGAACAAGAAGGATGGTAATAATGAAAGCCTCTTTTCACGTTAAGATGAGAACACAGCAAGAGGCAACACTTAACCTTGAAAGGGTTATGCAGGCGCTTGCGTGACTGTGTGCCGAGCTGACTCGTGCCAGCGTGCAACACTCCTCTTTGTCCAAGACTACCCCGCCTCCACCCACCTGCACTTTATACTTTGTCTGTTAAATATAACGTTTCCATCTAGTGATCATTTCATATTTCTTAAAC
Source organism: Metacarcinus magister (assembly GCA_029783475.1). Taxonomy (NCBI): domain Eukaryota; kingdom Metazoa; phylum Arthropoda; class Malacostraca; order Decapoda; family Cancridae; genus Metacarcinus; species Metacarcinus magister. The sequence goes on along the minus strand of JAPQNM010000045.1, from coordinate 4,486,080 downwards.
TTCTAAGCAAGGTTGGTTCCTCGTGTAGTTTATGATGTTACACACTTTTTACTACACTTCCTGTACATTGTGTCCTTTGAAGTGATATGTGTAAAGTATGAATTACTCAGTGTATAACCAGGGCTTCAGATTTCATGTATTATAGCACAAGGGAAGTGTTGTATTGTGAGTAAGTTTGAATGTTTTAACAGCACGGTTTTGCATGTTTCAGTTAGGGATGATTCAACTGAACTATAAAAAAAACAAGTCGTCTTTCTCTGTGTTTGTTTATTGATATCTCCTTTGATTGTGCCGTGATTGGTTAAAAGGACACACACACACACACACACACACACACACACACACGCACACACACACGCACACACACACACACACACACACACACACACACACACACACACACACACACACACACACACACACACACACACACACACACACACACACATTCCTACCTTCCGTGCACTCCTCCCTCCCGTTCTGGATTTAAACGTTCTCTGTTGTAGCACGTCGGGTCGCGATAGAAATAATTAACGCGTTTTAATGTTTCAATTAAAACAGACAAACACTGGCAAGCGTTCAAGGGTTATAGTGAGAGGAGAGAGAGAGAGAGAGAAAAAGAGAGAAGGCCAGCAATGAGGCTTCAGTAGTCCTCCTCTTCTCCCTCTCTCTCTACCTTTCTCGTGCCTGCCGCCCTGCCTTGCCTTGCCTGGGTCGCCGTGGAGGTAGGTAGGGTGGAGGGGCATGCAGGTATTATCTCCAGAAGGGGCAGTAACTTGGCTAGGTCATTAGGGCGACGGAGGAATGGCTCCAGGGTGGCGGCAGCTTCACCGTCTTATGAAGATACATTATACTGCGCACTGTTTTTTCGGCCTCACTAATATCATCAGTCCCATTAGTGCAGAAAGTGGAGAGAAATGTGTGGTGAGGTGTGGCGGTAAGTTGTGGTATAAGAAACTGTGCTAGTGATGAGTAAAGGTGGTTGTGGGCGAGGGAGCCGTGCTGGGTAACGCCGCTTCTGATCCATCCTGCAGCCTCCCGCCCGCCAGACCTCATCTCCAGCCCGGCACGGTGTGTGATTTTCTCCCCTACTGCTGAAGTGTTGTTTCATCCCTGGAAACGGTTACGGCCTCAGAAAAACCTGCATTTTCATCGAGAAATATAGCACCATCAAGCTCAATGGATACAGGGAGAAGGTAATGGCAGAGGTGGAATGTGCCTCACTTGCAAATACAAATGCTAGGCGGAGGATGACCCACTCCTCGCCCCCACACCCGAGATTCTCCTCTATTGAAGTGCAGCACCCACTTGAGGTGCAGCGCAGGACTCCATCATGTATTTGTAAGGCTCGTCCATCGAATACCACACGAAGAATAACCTTGCTCAGCCCACTTTCCTCTCCCATCCTCCTCCCCGGCCCCCACTGGTGCAGGGGCTGGCAATGGTTTCAGCCAATTTGATTAAGAGTGTGAACCTGTGTGTTCCACTTAGTGTGAGAGTATGATGGGGGAGGATGGCGGCCGGACGAATAAAACCGCTCACCCTAAAACCGGTTAATTGTCTCTTTGATAATTTGTGCACTATTATATTGCTCTTAATTAAAACACACACACACACAAACGCACTCACGCACGCACATACATACATACATACATACACACACACACACACACACACACACACACACACACACACACACACACACACACACACACACACACACACACACACACACACACAAATACACACACAGAGTAAGATATAAGCTAGAGCTGCAAAAATTATTTGGCAATACCTATGTGTGTGCGTGTGTGTATGTATGTGTATATGTATGTGAATGTGTATATGTGTGCGTGCGTGCGATGACTGACTCCCGCGGATGGATCAATGTTGTCGGTGGTCTGGGTTGTATTCGAGGTGTGATTTGTGCCTTCTGAAGTACAGGGTGAAGGCGGGTGGCGGCGCCCTGAAGACATCGGTCACCGGTATGGCACGGCCTCTCCGCCCCAGAATTATCTTCAGTCACGCCCCGGCAAGTGCTCATTGGTAGGAACACGTATATCCTGGCCGCCGTCACTCCTGCACACGGAAAACATCACTCAGACCCTCGCATCCCCCAGCCTCTCCTCCCTGTCTCACTTCCCCTTCTCCTACCTGCTCCTCTTCTCCTCCACCTCCTGTTTCCCTCACCCTCCCCTCCTGTTTCTCTCACCCTCTCCTCCTGTTTCCCTCACCAACTCCTCCTGTTTCCCTCTACCTCTCCTCCTGTTTCCCTCTCCCTCTACTCCTGTTTCCCTCTCCCTCTCCTCCTGTTTCCCTCACCCTCTCCTTGCTTTCCTCCATCTTCTGTGTTTCCCCCCTTCACCCCCTCACCCATCCTTCTCTTCACCCCTTTCCCCTTATCTCCTTTTCCATCTCTGCCTGTCCCTTACCCATGCGCTTATCTCCCTTCCCTCCCTTCCCTCCAGCCTCTTTCCTCTTGCTCACCTCGCTTAGCCCCCTTTTCCTCCCACCCCTCCATCCGTCCTCTCACCTCGCTTCACCCCTTTACCTCCTCCTCCTCCTCCTCCTCCTCCTCCTCCTCCTCTGCCTTCATTCCCTCTTCACCTCGTTTAACCACCACCACCTCCTCCTCCTCCTCCTCCTCCTCCTCCTCCTCCTCCTCCTCCTCCTCCTCCTCCTCCTCACCGTTATCCAGCCTCTCCTCACCCCTTTCCCACCTCTTCTCCTCCTCCTCCTTCCGTCCACCTCCACGGCGCCACAGGTCACAATGGCCCTCCGAGACTCCTTATGATGGAAATATTTGTCTTTCGTGCTATAAATAATGTCTGGGGGCCATCATTGTCTCTTTGAAAGTGTTCCCGAAAAAGAGGTAATAGAGGCAAGGAGAATGGCTTGGATGTAATTAAGTAATTTTTCTCCTATGATGAAAGTGACCCGTATTTGGCTTATGTTGTCTCCTCACGCCACTTCCTCCTTCTCCATTCTACCTCCTCCTCCTCCTCCTCCTCCTCCTCCTCCTCCTCCTCCTCCTCCTCCTCCAATTATTCCTCCTCTTCCCTTACCCCCGCCTTCGCCTTCTCATTGTTCTCTCATTTTCGCTTTTATTATTTATTTTTCTTTCCTTCCTTCCACCTTTGCCACCGTCATCACTACCGCCTCCTCTTCCTCTTTTTCCTCGTCCTTTGCACTCGTGTCCTTCTCCTTCACTCACCTTTACAAAGCGCCATTTTTCCACTCACGGCTAAAATTGTATTTGAAAGGCGCGCTTAATTAAGTGCAGAGATTAAATTTTTGGTAACATTATTTCCGTAAATTTACCACCGTACAGTAACACAAGGGACGGCTATAACCGTAAATCTGAATGTGTGTGTGTCTGCAGTGTGTGTGTGTGTGTGTGTGTGTGTGTTTCTGTAGTGTGTGTGTGTGTGTCTGTTGTGTGTGTGTATATATGTGTGTGTATCCCATTACTATTACCAATTTCACGTGCTGGACCCGTCCGTCCGTTGTGGCCTCGTTGTATATGAACAAAAAAAAAGAATTGAATACAATGGCGCCGGTGAATGGGTTTGTTGAAACTAAAACGCTATGTATTTTCACTGGATCTTTCTGGAAACATATATGAACAGGAGTGTGAAGGCATTATTTGTCTATTTTTAATCCATGAAGCGTAGTGTGCTGCAGCTTAATTTATGAAACGGACTTGTTTAATTATGCGAAAATGTCTATTGAAGTTTAGAATCCTTTGAGCCAGGCGAGTTACTGCTGTTATTTACTCGCGCGATGTTATTACTACGCTGAGGTGAAAGAGCCTTCTTGGTGGTGGTGGTGGTGGTGGTGGTGGTGGTGGTGGTGGTGGTGGTGGTGGTGGTGGTGGTGGTGGTGGTGGTGGTGGTGGTGGTGGTGGTGGTGGTGGTGGTGGTGGTGGTGGTGGTGGCGGTGCTGCTGCTGCTGCTGCTGCTGCTGGTGGAGACGGCGGCGGCGGCGGCGTTGTGGTGTGGGGTGTGGGCAAGAGGTGGTTTGTGGGTGAGGAGCATTGTGAGAGGCTGTGTGGGTGATTTTACTAGAAGACTCCAGACTCGAGAGACGCATGTGATATAGAGAACAATAGTTGCTGTCTGAGCAGTAATAATTATTGTTGCCTAGAATCCAAGGGACCTCAGACAAAGGGGCGAAATCTGAGGAGCACAATTGCATGAGTTGCCGGGAGCCTCCTATCACGAGATTCCCGCTGGCCAGGAACAGAGAAGGATCAGTCCGCCAGGAAGTTAGATATTGATTCGTCTGCGATCCTTGAAACTTTGTCCATTGCGTGTTATTTTTGCTGCTTGAAGCCGGCCCTCCACTCCGGCCGTCTGACCCCTGATGCACGCTAACCAACAGTCACCTTTATGAAACCACATGTTGACAGGCCTGGCGGGGAGGACGCGGTGCAGGGGGCGGGGAGGGAGAACTGCGGTTACTGATGGGACTGTGGGCCTTGCTGTGAATCCAATCGTGTTAATTTGGAGCTGTGGATCCAGTGGCTGTATTATATTAATCTTCACTAAATGCTACTGTTGTAATTCTGCGAGTGTTGTGTGGTAGTCCTGATACACTGTCCTTAGTGAAGGCTTATCTGTTTGTTTTTTAGTAATGAAGATAATGAGCATGCAGCTCTTTGTGATTAGCGCCATGGAACAAAACAATAATTTTCAGGTAGTATTAAAGTGCTGTGTTGGAGATCAGTTCGTTGTTGTGTAAAGCCTTCAAATAGAACGCGTACAGACTGCTGGATAACCTTATTTGGTGTCGGTGACCAAGCATGATGGGAGGGAAGGTAGGAATATATCACGGATTTTGGTGCATAGGAATCCTTGGAAATACCGTTGATACTGCCTGAGGATTTCTCTTGACAGTTAAGTAAAGAGTGGAGCAAGGATGTCACGTCACACACACACACACACACACACACACACACACACACACACACACACACACACACACACACACACACACACACACACACACACACACACACACACACACACACACACACACACACACACACACACACATTACCTCAGTGTGGCACATACGATATCGCATGTTCCTGTCTGTCACGCACTATTGCCAGCTACCGCACACCTCCACATGTACCACTCATTCCTACACACACACACACACACACACACACACACACACACACACCCACACACACACACACAAGCAGCGGCCACTGTTGACTCGCATAATAGAGGGAGAGAATGGAGGCGGCAGATCAGTCTCGTCCCCCACTCCACCCACCTCCACCCTCCTTTTACCCAGAGTCCCCCCCCCCCACCGCCCCTAACTGCAGGTGGTTCGTGGGAGGGAGACAAGATACGAGATTCCACAAATAATTATACAACATACTAAATCGTACACTGTTTCTCCAATAGTCCTCTTTTCGTGAAGCCTTTATGGAAAGTTTTCGTAGAAGTGACAAGCGGAATCGTGAGGTGAAATATTCCGATGTCTAGATGTATTCTGCTCTGCCTGAACATATGACTTAAGAAAACATTGTCCCCGAGACGCATGATGCACGGCCGGGAAAGCACAAATATATATAAAGGCAGAAAGGTTGTCAACAGCGCGCGCCTCACACAACACACAGGAACACAGGCACAGACTCAGGCCATTGCTTACTCGCCTTCAGATGTCGCAGGTAGACTTGTAACTTTTAATATCGGCACAAAACAAGGTGCCAAGAATACAGCGGCAAGATTAATGGCACTATCTGGCACTGGGGTAAAAACGAGCATGATGTACCGTCTGCTGGCACCCTCCCGCCCTCCGTCCCCCTAACCAACACCCACAGAGCATCGCGTGACTTGTCGTCGTCCATCGAGACACAACACCCCCCGCCCTCGCCTCCACAATACTCCCAACGGTGAACAATGTAACTTGTGGCGCCGCCCGTCCCTCACCATCACCACCCCTTGGGCCGGCGAGGTGAGGTTTTGTGGCGGGAATTGGGATGAAAAGGAGCCGTGGGGTGCGGAGAGGAAGGAACTGTGGGAAGGTGGGAAGTATTGGAAGAAAGGAATTGAAGGAGTGTGAGGAGGAAGGCACCGAAGGAGGGAGGCATGGATGAGGAGGTCGGATCGATGAGTCAGGAGCGGCGGCGGGGTGTTCCTAGGGAGAGTAATGGAGCAGGTTCACTTGAGAGGACTCCAGGGGCCGCGGTACATTGTGGTGCTGGACTTCAATTATAGATACCGCGGGGCCTGTCCGGGCAGACTTGGTTCCGGGATGAACGACTTATGCATACGTTGTGAGATACCCGCTTATCGGTGCTGCCTGTCGTACTGTGCGTATCAATGTGCGCGCTATTATTGCCCTGTGTGTGTGTGTGTGTGTGTGTGTGTGTGTGTGTGTGTGTGTGTGTGTGTGTGTGTATGTGTGTGTGTGTGTGTGTGTGTGTGTGTGTACATGGAATTACTCGCAAACACTCGCTCGCGTATACAAATACAAATAGCCGTATATTTCGCTTCGTTACTACTCATAACCATAAATAGAAATAGATAAACATGTAAATAAAAGTACGTGTGTGTGTGTGTGTGTGTGTGTGTGTGTGTGTGTGTGTGTGTGTGTGTGTGTGTGTGTGTGTGTGTGTGTGTGTGTATGTGTGTCTGTATATGTGTGTATATGTGTGTACATGGACGTTTGACATACATAACAGCGCCAGTGACTTGTCAGGTTGAATGAAAAGTCATGCAGACAATCACAGCGTATATGTAGTGGTAATTATGTTACCAACAAAACAATAACAACAACAACAATAATAATAATAATAATAATAATAATAACAATGATAATAATAACAATAACATAGCTGAGTGACATAAAATTGGAGTAGGTCGGAGGGGAAGGGGCAGCGTTTTTCCCTACCTACCTATCGGTCAGGGTTCAGGTAAGCAAGGCATGCCTCAGGATCAGCTCAGCGCAGTAATATCGTGGAAAGTCTTCAACGCGATCACTATAAAAGCAGCTCCGTGCGTCAGGAAACTGTTGCAGGACACTTACCTCTCCTCGGAAATGAAGTCTTTTACACCTGTCGTAAAGGAGCCCTGGCGAGGTAGTTACTGTTGGGCTGCGACCTGGGAGGGTTTACGAGGGAAGGAACCCACCCACCCACCCCACCCAAACCCACCCCACCTCTTTCCCATCTCCACCTCAGCACGTCCCTCCCTCCCCTGTCTCCCTCCTCCTCGCTCCCATCATCTCCTTCCCACCCTGTCTCCACCCCACCTCTCTCCTTGCCACCTCCCGCCCAACACCCTTTCCGTGGCCAGCCCAGCGCCTCATCCTTACCTTGACGTTCTCGTGGTGCAGAAAGATAAGTGGATTGAAGAGTTTATTTTTGCCGTGTGGTTGCAGTTTGGAGGCCACGTATAACTTGCCTCCTCACGCCCACACCTCACCATCGCCTCACACCTGACCCATGTGTTTTAGTATACTCACTACTCATCATACATGCTTTACATTACGAGTTGAGGCTCTTTAGGAAAGCCAGTCTCATCTTAACTCTGCCTCATCACGGACACCTCATCACCACACACACCTGTCTAGCCCCAAACAACACACCTGCCTCACTACCACACCTGCTGCGCCACATACCAAATACACCACCACCTTCACCATATGTGTAGCTGCAACACACACACACACACACACACACACACACACACACACACACACACACACACACACACACACACACACACACACACACACACACACACACATTTAGGTTGTTTTATATAGTTTATTTACCACAACTGCACATAAATACATAAACACCAATAATAACACGCATAATAACTGTAGTCCTGTAGACACGAGTACCATTAATCAAACATTGGCAATCAGTGGTGGATCAATACAATGATAAACATCCTGACAGTAACCAGCTATGGACACTAACTATACAATATATCATTCCACTGGTTACGTCTCAGGTAAATTGCTCTATAAACAATTGTTCCATACTGGTAAACTGATATGTGTCCCTAATATGTTGAATCAGCATACACTGGTCCATTATTCTTATTAAACTGTTTATTATTATTATTGTTATTATTATTATTATTATTATTATTATTATTATTATTATTGTGGGTTGTGGAAAGAGAAACACAGTGTATACAGTATACAGTATACACTGTGTTTCTCTTTCCACAACCCACAACTGTCAAGATGTCCATACAATTATTATTATTATTATTACATGCCTCTGTTTGAGCCTCACTATATACACAAAAGCCTTCATCTCTGTGGTAGACGGTTGAGAACACATCGATGAGACGGATAGGTAGTCAGTCATCTCACACCCTTATCTCTGCTTCCTAACACTCCTTAAATACTGGATATAAAAACTGTATTGTGACCTGCATCCTGGAGGTGACTCTTTCCTATGTATCTTCCGCCGCAGCACTCGTTTGTGGTGTCATAGCGAGGAGAGAATTGGTGTTAAGGGGGCGGTTCCTGCTTGCACAGGTTCCCTAAACGGTGTTTATAAGCTTAATAACATCACGCTTCTTCCTGTGCAAGTGCCGTTACCCTTAACCTTTTAAACCTTTATACATGAATCTAGTTGTGATAACCACCCCGACCTGAATCCTGGAAGTTTTCTTGCTTACAGAATGCTTACAATGTCTTTAAATTATTCAGTAACAACAATTTTGAAACTTTACAAATACTTGATAGTTAAAAAATTATCATTTGGTGACTCCATGTCTTGAGGCAACATTTGTTATGGATACATACTGGAGTCAAGCAACTCATTGCAACGTAACAATCTCGTGGTAACGTAACAACTCCCGAGCCAACATCTATACCTTGATATTCATGTCTGCCATAATAACATGATTATTATAAAGGAGTTGGTCATAACTTTCCCTGGTGGCTGCAAAAGATTCATGTGAATGCTACAACAAATCTGCCAGAAGGATGTAACAATACCGAAACAATTCATCAGGGACGCAGGGCAGCTGAAACCAAATTTAATATTTCATACCGAGGTCGATGGTCATTAATGCATGATTCAAATAATTCATACTCAATAACACAGTACCATCCTTTGGGACGAGACCCTCACACTGCTTTCCTACGATATATATCATTGGTGTTTTGTCTCGTTCAAGCTGATTATAGTATACTTAGATACTTATATACTTGTGTCACTCACAATTGTCTTCTCCAACTTTGTCTTCACTCTGTTCTCATTCCAAGATAACAGACATTCACTGGTTGCATGCTTTTTCATCATCCTGTAAGCCTTCAGGAGTCGATCACTGTTCCGTTCCGGTATAGTTTCCTCTCGAACCTCCAGCGTATGACACTCCATGTTTTTAGACCAATCCTTCTCCGTCTTCTCAGCGTCTTGAAGCCTCTTCCATTCCTTCTTCATGCTTCGATGTATTTCTTGATGTATACCCTGCTGAATTTTCTTCCAATGTGTTTCAGCTGCTTCCACTCGCCAAGAATCCTGTCTCCTCTGCCCTTGTTCAACACTTTAATCAGAATTGCGTGTCACCTGTCTACCTGTCCCCGGGTGCCTAACCTCTGAGGCGCTTCAATTTATTCATTGTTTTTATCACGAACCAGAACTTCTTTTTTTCTTGTATATCATCATCCAATATGCAGCCTTTCATGGTATCCTCGCCCAGTGATGAGTATAAGCTTGTTTTCTCTGTCCTTACTCTTGATTACGTCATGATACGGTTGTCGCCCAAAAATGATTTATGTTTGTGTCTCAACTTTATCTTACATCTGATCAAACTCCTTACGTAGCTGTCTGTCAGATGATGTGATTGCTTTCTTCAGCTTCGCGACCTTCACAACCAGGGCGTGCGTCAATCTTTGTTATGAATTCCTCAAACAGTTCTTCATTTGGTGTCTATCAGCTCTTGAAATCCGCGCCAAGTGACTGACGTTGTAATCTTTTCCAATCGAAGCTTCAGCCTTGATCAAAATATAGGAATGAGAGCCTCTAGAGCCACTATTAACACAACCAACACCAAGGCAGCGTCCCCTGTCAATGCAAACCCTTCCCTATGTGGCAGCTAGCACCACAAATATATGCACACGTACACACACACACCACACACACCACACACCACACACCTACATGCACACACACACGCTCACACACAACCAAAAAGAAAAACACCCCATACCCACACACTCCCACACACACCCACACATCCTCCCCTCCACACACACACACACACACACACACACACACACACCTGGTCGTGGATGTGGGCCGAGAAGTCACGTTCCAGCGGGGAAAATGAGCTAATCCCCTGCAGCCAGCAATAACCTCCTCAGCTCTTCCGGGACTCGTAACTCCTCATTTCTCGTCCTCCTTCTGGGACGATACATGCCCCACGATTTTTCTCACTCGTGTTACATTTTTTATTCTTATATTTTTTTTTCACTGTGAAAGAGAGTAAAAGGAAGAGCCCGTGTCGAAACCTATTACTAGCTGCTATAAAGGTTTCTTTGAGAACGTGTGCGAAGGTAGTAAAGAAGGCCTTAATCCCCCTCAGGAACATTTGGAGAACTTAAGATGAGTACAACGTTTGAAGCCTTAGACTAACATTAACCCAGCTGCTGCTGCTTCGTACCTTACCCACAGACAACCGATGAGGATGGGGTGAACGGGAAGAGGGTGCGGTAAGAAAGGAGGGCCTGGGAAGCCTGGAGCAGAAATAACCAGGGTACGTGGAATACAAAATACAATAACGATTTCCATCTTCTCCCCACAAGAACGTTTCCTTTGACTGAGAACAAGTGACGGGTGATGAGGATGGGACGAACGAGAACGGGGTGTGGCAAGGAAGAGCAGGACTATGTAGCAAGGGCGTGGCAGCAGTAGCAAGAGTTGGTGGAATACAAAATACAGTAACGATCTCTGTACTCCCCCCACACCCCCACCCCTCAGCCTTCCACAAGAACATTTCCTTTGACTAAGAACAAGGCGGCGTTCGTGTGTGTTTTACAGTTTGCGTGGCATGGGAGTGACACGTCAATTGGGGTAATTACACGCAGTTTGTTTTCGGAAGTGATAATTTTAACTTTATTTGTGCAACGTGACGCTACCATCGTAAAAGAACCCGTAGGAGGTAGAAGGGAAGGCGTGTCTTGGTGTGCCTGAGACGGACGTGTCGTGGCCATGCAGTATAAATCTTGGATCAGCCGTGGCGCGGGGCAAATGTCGGATGTGGACGCGGGAACATGAGACTCGGTTAAGCTCCCTTCCAGGACGTGGTAAGGACTCAACCCGCACTGCGCACTACACGCATGTACTCAACACACACACACACACACACACACACACACACACACACACACACACACACACACCACACACACACACACACACACACACACACACACACACACACACACACGCACACGCACACGCACTACCATCACCAACCTAACCTGTGCGTGTTTCTCATCATATAGAAAAGCAGCTTTACAGAGGAAGGTGTAGACAAGGTAATGTTGACTTTCCTTCCCTCTGAAACATATATCATCATCTTTATTTTCTAATGACTGTAATGAATACGTGACCGGATTACAAAACCTATAAAGCCTTATTCAAAACGGAACTGTAGTAATATTCAACTAGGAACACGCTTTTGATCCACAGTAAGTTAATGTCACTGCTGAGAGTTCCATGGCTGGTTAGAGTGGCGGGAGGGAGGGAGGGACGCTTGGTGGACATCCCTGGAGAAAGCAGCAGCGCCAACAACACGGCCCTGTCCAGCACGGCGGGCAATTTCCTGAGAGGCGACAACCAGTGTGATGCGTTCAGGGGCGCGATTGTGGTTGAGTGATCTCGTGGGGGCTTCGTGACGCCTGAAGGATGGGATACCTACAGGGCGTGTGTAGGACAAAGCCGAGGATTACCTTTGAGAGAAACCAAGACCAGAACAGCTAATGATAACAGTCTGGGATGAAAGATAAACGTAGCTAGTACTGTACGCGTGCTGTCTGTCTGTCTGTTTGGCTGTCTGTTTCTCTCTCTCTTTCTCTCTCTCTCTCTCTTTCTCTCTCAACACAACACTGCTACATTGCTAACCATAACTGATGCGAGGGGAGGCCATGAAGAACCCGTGTTAGCTGGACATAAATGAGTCACGTCAGCCAAAAATGAATTATGTTGCCGTGCTGTGCTGAATCTCAATACACGCTGCTCTCTCTCCGCGGGCGTGTCGGAAGCCCGCAGGACGCCGTGATAAGGCAGCTCATTGTGGCGGTGACAGCGTGATGACCGTCCCGTCAGAGGGATGACGCACTAGTGATGGGGATTCAGAATGCACTTGCAGTATATGAGGATATTATGAACGTCATGCAAATGTTCTGCCAAAATTGCCTGTCATTTTTTTGTTATCGTTTGACTGTCTTTTGCGACTTACCCGTCCGTGTGTGCGTGTGGAATGAAGTAGTAGTAGTAGTAGTAGTAGTAGTAGTAGTAGTAGTAGTAGTAGTAGTAGTAGTAGTAGTAGTAGTAGTAGTAGTGTGTTTGGGTCTATATCAGGACGCAAGATAATATTGCTTTGCGTATGACCTCACGAATGAAAACATGACGATTTGCTTTGTTTTGAAGTCTCTAATGAATCACAGAATATTCATGTCCAGACAACTCGGAGACTCTACTAATTTAATGGCCTTACAAGTTCTGTTCAGACGCTGTGAATGCCGTGCCGTGCTGTGGCTGGGAACGCAAACTCCGGGAGGGAAGAGCTTGGCACACTGACAGAAAAGTGGACGTAATCAGAATATAAATGCCCTGTTATCCCTAATTTTTCCTCCTATGGTAATGTCTGGTTATTATTACATTATGGAAAATAGGCGGAGGATGAAATTAAATCAGGTAATTATGAATTGTTCGTGTACATTAACCCGAATATTAAATTTCATATTTGCCAGACTGCAATATAACCATAATTATGAGGATAAATATTAATAAATAAATAGATAAATACACTGACACAGACTAATAAGTGAATACATAAATATATAGTAAGGTACACCAGCATTTCGTCCGACTGGTCACTGATAGGAAGGAAAAGGGAAACAATACTATCAAGGAAGTGTGTGCGTGGTGACGGTGGCCGGCGTGCGTCAGGTGGTGGTCAGGACTGGGAACCTTCGTTAGAATCCCGACACACGACAATGATTCATTTTGGCGATTGGCAGGACATAGTAGCCCTCTTGAGGCCGCGTGAACTAAGGCGGCTCTGTGGGAGAGTAATGGACCTAGGGAACGCTGGCGAAATAGGCGTGAGCTGCCTTCGGTGGGAGGGAATCCAATAGACTTGTAGGTCCCTGGGAGCGACGGGGCGTGGCGTGGAGAGGACGACGCGACTCTGGCGTGGGCGAAGCACCTCACAGTGGGCAGGAAGAACGTGTCTGAGGGCGGATGTCCCATGGCCGTAGCGGCTTCTTGTTTCTTGGTGGGGAAGGCGGGGAAGGTAGGCGGTGGGTGGCGCTGTATAGAGTCAGCTTGAGGACCGCTGAGGTGTGGAGGTGCACGGAGGTGACGGGCGGTGGAAGTGGTATGACCTGAGGGAGAGCTGGCAGTGACCTCCATACCTATGATTCATGTTATGTTAACGAGGCAGCGAATTACTTGCCAATGTAATGTTTTGAGTGTAATGCATGTTATTACGTCTTTCATATTAATGTCTACAACGTGTAAAAATAAGTCCCTGGTAATTATACTGGATAGTAGCCGTCTGTAATATTTCATAGTATTTAATGAATATATATTATGTTATCAAGATCCATTATTGCTGGGTATTACACACAATCACTTGTTTTGATAGGCTCTAAGATGATCATTGCTGTACCTGAGGGAAACAACATTTATTTAAGAGCAGCAACATGTACGTACAGACTCGTCCAGGCCAGGGCAGGCACGGCAGTAAGTTGTGGCTCCACCAAGACAACTCTAAACAACCTTGCGTCCCCTCCAGTCTAATAACAACCTGAGGAAACTCGTGAAGAATTATTTGTTTGGTGAGGGTTTGCTGTGATTAATGTAATGTGTGTACAAAGCATAGCGTCCTGCCTGCAGTGCTGTGGCTTGAAGGTGACTGCGGTCTTACACACCTAGACCTTGCCCACACAGAACATTTGATTGATATATACGCAGCATTATTGTTGTAACAGTAGTGCTTTGCGTCAAGTGAGTGATTGATGGATTCAGGAACTTTTCACGAGGTTGCCAGACATACTTGTGTCCACATTATCAATCGTTTTCAAGGTATCAAGAAGACAATCTCAGTATTTACATTTATTAGTGTAAGGAATGATAGTCCATCATGGAATAAAATCAAACTAAAAATTACCTTAGAGTATGCATGGCAGTATGAAATTTAATGAAAACATTTGTTCTAAATTCTATTACTTTTGTCTATATGTGGGCCTCGCCTTCGTGAACATAAATACTCTGGCGATTCTGGCACCTGTGATAGATGGTTCTGGAGATACTGAAGGATCTAATTAGTGTGAGGGGAGAGGTACCGGGGGGGGAGGTAAAGGAGGTAGTGATGGCGTGGGGAAACAGTGCAGCAGTGGCGGTGTGTGGGAAGGCACTGCTCGGGTACAGGGAATAGGACGGAGGTGTGAGAGAGGCAATGTAGGGAAGGTGAAGGCGGAACACTACAAAGAGAGGCCAGATAGGGGGCGGGAGGACCTGCTGCGTGAGCGATAATGACGAAGTGGAGGCGAGGGTTTGTACGTTTTCCTCGGGTGGAGCAAACAAGGCCGTAAGTCCTGGCTTGCGTGAGTCTGGAAAATGAAATACGCTTTTTTTATGTTTATCTTTTCCGAACTCTCACAGTTTTAGTACACCGAGGCGGGTTCTTTAATCTTGCACCCGGGTATTTTGCGGCAACGAGTCGTAATTTGCCGGCAGCTGTGTTTACCAGACCTCGGTGCTCCCTCAGATCATTAGCTTTTATTTTTCAAGGACTATATTTCACGGTGAATTAGCAGCCATCCACCTCTGCTACCTGCAGCAAGAAAAAATAATTGTGACCACACTTTTTTTGCGATGAAGTTAAAGCTCCCAAAACTCCGCACGGGGAAATTAATATATATATATATATATATATATATATATATATATATATATATACATTATTTTTCTTTTTTCAAGTACGCATCCTGAGAATTTAAGGAGAGGCGGGGTGTCTACACTGTGTTGAAAGAAATAGCACCCTGTCCCTCTTGAGGCCCCCAGTAACTGTTCCTTGGCCTGGAGAACACGCGAGTTACCACAAGAAATTGCACTCACACAACACAGGACGATGCCTCGCACGGTTCTTCTTGGGAGTTGTCACCACATTTTTCTTGTCGATATTAGTTTTTTGGTTCTATTTGGTGTTGCGTGTACATTGGACGGAGCAGGAAGGTTGTGTGTGTGTGGTGTGTGTCTATGTCTGTGTCTGTGTCTGTGTCTGTGTCTGTGTCTGTGTATGTGTCTGTGTGTGTGTGTGTGTGTGTGGTGCAAGACGGCAGGAACACCCCAGGCATCACAGGGCGCTTGGTCACACTGCACCTTGATTACCTCACTCACTTTTGCTTCCTCATTCACGGCAAAATACTGAACACTTTAGAAAAATACTTGATCAAGCAATGCAATTAATTTCCTTTACTGAATAATAGATTTTAAGAAGGCCATGAAAAAAAAAAAAAAGTGAGAGCTGCCTCCGAGCAAGGTGTGTTTCCCTGGAGCGTTAGGAAACCGAGGGTCGTTACCATGGCAACATGACGTCATATTTTACCATGTACTCTACCATATGATTTCCTTTCCTTCAGCAATATTTTTCAATCTTTATGTATTTTCTCCCGTGTCTCTTCTATCAAATCACGCCGATTGGGTGAAAGGTTTTCCGACACGTAAGATTTATGTCAAACTTTATGTGTGAATAACAGATGAGTCAGTTATTAGATGTGAGTGTTTACATGTGACGAAGGTGTACAGATTAGTGAGGCAACACACATTTAGACGCTATCAGAATTCATCGTCATTCAGGAGAGGTAGTTTTTCCCCATCGCGGTGTGTTCTTGGGAAGCCTCGGTGGTGAGGTGAGGCTACGTGCACGCCGCCCGCCGCCCGCCCGCCCGCCGCCCGTCCGCCCGCCCGCCCGCCCGCCCGCCCGCCACCCTTTCACTCAGTTAGACGGTGTGAGACGGGAGCAGAATATTCAACTTTTGCAATCACCAAGAGATATTTTATTCATAATTTGATTTCCATCTCTCTCTCTCTCTCTCTCTCTCTCTCTCTCTCTCTCTCTCTCTCTCTCTCTCTCTCTCTCTCTCTCTCTCTCTCTCTCTCTCTCTCTCGCTCTCGCTCTCTCGCTCTCTCGCTTTCTCTCTTTTACACACACACACACACACACACACACACACACACACACACACACACACACACACACACGTCCCCCAGCCCAGCACGTTGTTATTCCGTCAGTAACAGTTCAGTGCCGCCACTCCGGGCCACTCGTATGACACAACTCTTCATTCACTGGGTTTAATTCAGCCTTGAGTGTGGTGGTGGCCTCAACCTCTCTCTCTGCCTCACTCGGATGAACCTCCTCCTCCTCCTACTGTAACGTAGCCTACCCACACCTTGCTCCCTTACCCATTGCAGCGCCGTGTAATACAACCTCACCACTTAGCGTAATGCGTCGCGACATGTTTTCCGTCTCCCCCCTTGAGGAAGCTGTTATGAAGGTCCGGAGGCTTGAGTTCATCTCCGAAATTAGACTCCTATTGTTTAAGAGGCGTCTAGGGAGAGAGCGAGAGAGAGAGAGAGAGAGAGAGAGAGAGAGAGAGAGAGAGAGAGAGAGAGAGAGAGAGAGAGAGAGAGAGAGAGAGATTGGGGGGGGGGTGAGGGAGTGCAGGCAGAGTAGTTATAGGAGAGGGCGAATAGGGAATTTAGGGCAGCAGCGAGAGGAGGATAGGTGGATAGATGGCGGTGATGAAAGGCAAGACAACATAAAGGATGCTGCCGGAGAAACACATCACAGGGAGCGAGACTAAAGAGATGGCCTTGATGGAAATCATAGTAAGTGTGGATGCTAGTGGCTGACGATGACGAGGGCGCGAAGGTCAAACAAAAGGAGGGAAATAAAACCAGAGTCACACACACAGCTTGGTCGAGAACACGCGCCTCGCCAAGGGTCGACTTCTTTATTACATGAATTGTGGTGGGCGGCGGACGACCTGAACGCGCCGTGTAAACATTTTCTCCCACTGTTTCCCAGCCTCGTTATTCTCTCCAGTGTGCTCCCTCCCATCCCTCACCGACGCCCTGACAACACTACAGGACGCCGCCCGTGCCTCTGTCCTGTAGTGGTGTATACGTCTTGTTTTAGATGAGGAATTTCTCTAAGAACTTGAGCCTCTAGACCCCAGGCCGTGTGACAGCCGTTGTTTCGGTGAGCGGGGAGGGACGGATGAGGGGAGAAAGGGAAGACGTGAGGCCGGCAGTGTCTTCTTCATACTACATCCAGGCGGCCAGATCCATCCCCGTTGTACTAATGGCCACATTCAAAGGCGGGAAGAAAGGGGAAGACCCAGCCCCTCTATTAGCATTGTGTGAGCGCTACAGTAAATACCACGCCATCGTTAATCCAGCTAGGGGGGTAAGGGAGGGAGAGGCGGAGCAATTACCATGAATATGCAAAGGGATAATTACCACTAGCGGCAGATTCACATTTAAACAAGCGGAGATACGTTGTGAGCGGCCATTCTTGGTGTAATCACGAATAAGGAACATATACGGTGACCGGTGCGCCAGCAGGGAAGGGAGAAAGGAAGAATGGTCAGGGCAGGGGACCAGAAACGCTGCAGGGGTGAAACAGCTGAATACTGAAAGGCTGGAAAATGGAACCTTAACAAGAGTGCGCCCAAGAGACCTTAGAATGCATGGGACTTTTGGCTCGGTTAGGTGAGGTTAAAGATCGTGGGTATGCTGAAGTGGAGGTGTACAGTTAAGGGACAAAGGAATGCATGGGACTGAAGGCTTGGTTTGGTTATATTGAGGATTTGCTAAAGGGAGAATGTACGTACAATGTAGGTTGGAAAGGAAGTAATTCAGGAGAAATGAACGAGTATTTTGAAGGACTGTTGTATGTAGAGGAAGACAGAGTGGCTAAGTTTGTTGCAGTTGGAAAGGAAAATGGAGTAAAGGTGTTAGGAGGGTTGAATAACGCACTGATTACTAAAGAGGAAGTGCAAGGGGCGGTAAAGGAGATAAAAGAAGGGAAAGCTGTAGGGTTGGACGGGTGTGTTGTAGAATGTTTGGAGAATGGCGGTACTATTCTGATTGTGTAGTTCGTCAGATTGTTAAATGTGTGTTTTGTGACGAATATGGTATCAGTTGATTGGACGAGTGTATGTTATGTGATTATACAAGATTACTGCAGATGGATGAATAGAGACAAAGGTGAATTATACAATTAGTTTTCATATTCATTAACATTTCTTATATAGTATTTTTACATTTATTTCTTATATAATATTTTTACTTTTATACATTTTTTCATGCACTCTTGGTGAATATTAACTTAAATATTATTCAAAACATGAGAAATGACAAGTCTACAAAATTGGTTCTATGAACATATATCTTTTATATTTCTATTTTTAGTAATTTTTCATATTTTTTCTAAATGTATAAAACAAATATTCATAATAAATAATCATCAAAATTTTTATTTTGACAAATTTGGTTCTCATATGATCATAAATCTTTACTTTTTTATTTATCTATCTTTTTTATCTCTAAAACAAATATTCATAATAAATATCCTTCAAAAACCTTATTTTCATTCCTATCAATCAGCAAAACTTTACAGCTGCCTTAGTCTTCTTGATGCCATTGCCTTTCCCTTTCCAGTCCTGCCGGGTGTCTTTCCTCGACCAATTCAATTCTCGCCTTCCTCGCCATCTTCCAGCAGCTGTCTTTGCGAAGCTTGTGGACGTTCACGATCCTTCTTCGTGCTCTCTTCCTTTTACTGTCGTTTAACCTTCTCTTACTCCTCTTCCTCCTCCTTCTGTTTATTTATCCTTTCTTCCACTTGCTGTCGCTTTGCCTTTTGTTCGTCTTCTTTCTCTATTTCTATTTGTTTCTTCCTGTTGCTGTTTCTCCGCCTTGTGTTCCTCCTTCTGTTTCTTTATCCTTTCCTCTTCTTGCTGTTGCTTCACCTTCTGGTCCTCTTCCTTCTATTTCTGTATCTTTTCTTTTTCTTATTGTCGTTTCTTCCTCTGCTGTTCCTCCTTCTGTTTCTATATCTTTTCTTCTTGCTGTCGCTTTGCCTTCTGTTCGTCCATCCGCTTCCACCAATCACGTATCCAGTGTCGGCTTTTCCTTCCAGGTTTAGCCCACTGATGCCTTGCTCTTTGTTCCTTCCATCTCTTGTAGTATGCTTGCTCCTCGCTGTAATATGCTTGTTGTTCATTCATTTCCTCCTCCTCCTCCTCCTCCTCCTCCTCCTCCTCCTCCTCCTCCTCCTCCTCCTCCTCCTCCTCCTCCTCCTCCTCCTCCTCCTCCTCCTCCTGCCACATGCTCTGCCACTTCTGCTGGTAACTGGCTTCTTCCCAAATTCATTGTCTTTACCTTCCTTTTCTACCTCCTTCCTGGTATATCTTCTGCAATTTCTCCTGGTGACTGGCTTCATCTTCCCACATTCTTCGCCTCTACCCTTGTTTGCTTATTTCCTCCTCATGGTATATCTTCTGCTACTTCTGCTAGTAACTGCCTTCCTCATCTTCCCACATTCTTTCTCTCCCTGCTTTCTACCTTCGTTTTCTAGCTTCCTCCTTCTCGTACATCTTTTGCTGCTGCTGGTAAGTGGCATTCTTTCTCATCTTCCCACATTCTTTGTCTCTATCCTCGTTTTCGTGGATAACAACCTGGTATGTAGATAGATAGATATTATTATTATCATTATCATTATTATTATTATTATTATTATTATTATTATTATTATTATTATTATTATTATTATTATTATTATTATTATTATTATCATTACAATAATTTATCTAATTTGTGTTGTAGCTTACTACTACTACTACTACTACTACTACTACTACTACTACTACTACTACTACTACTACTACTACTACTACTACTACTACTACTACTACTACTACTACTACTACTACTACTTATATTACTATTACTACTAATACTAATGCTAATACTAATAATATTTTTTTTACTTCTACTTCCACTAATACCATCACCACCAAACCACTATCCAATATTGTTCTTGAAACTTTAGTTATCATTTAGAAACTAAACAGAGTAACAATCAGTCTTACCATATATGAGGAGTATGTACTGACCTATGTAAGTACCCGCGTAGCCCTTCCACTGAGATACCTTCCAGCATGGGCAAAAGTGAAAGGGTGTAGGAAGCTCAGAGATAAGGACCACATGTAAATACCTAACCTAACCTCACCTCACCTCACCTCACCTAACCTAACCTAGTCTAACCTCACCTCACCTAACCTAACCTAACCTAACCTAACATAGTCTAACCTCACCTCACCTAACCTAGTCTAACCTCATCTCACCTCACCAAACCTAACTTTAACTTAACCTAACCTAACCTAACCTAACCTAAAACAATGGCAGTGCATTTGCTGGAGATGGGTCACTGCCAGAGTATGGACCCATCGATTCTGTGTGTGTGTGTGTGTGTGTGTGTGTGTGTGTGTGTGTGTGTGTGTGTGTGTGTGTGTGTGTGTGTGTGTGTGTGTGTGTGTGTGTGTGTGTGCGTGTGTGTGTGCGTGTGTGTGTGTGTGAAGGAGTCTGGGAAGTGGTAGTGATGTGGAGGGTTTCATATAGGCCCAAGAGGATGATTGTGTTAGGCCGCTTGTCACTTGCTGTGTACGTGTGTGTGTGTGTGTTGTTCTATCTTGTGTGTGTGTTGTGTTGTGTTGTGTTGTGTTGTGGTGTTGTGGGTTTAGGTACCAGCTTGTTTTCTTGTGTGTGTTTTTAGTATGGTTGTGTGTGTATCTATCATGTGTATTCTCTCTCTCTCTCTCTCTCTCTCTCTCTCTCTCTCTCTCTCTCTCTCTCTCTCTCTCTCTCTCTCTCTCTCTCTCTCTCTCGCTCTCGCTCTCGCTCTCGCTCTCGCTCTCGCTCTCGCTCTCTCTCTCTCTCTCTCTCTCTCTCTCTCTCTCTCTCTCTCTCTCTCTCTCTCTCTCTCTCTCTCTCTCTCTCTCTCTCTCTCTCTCTCTCTCTCTCTAAGAATTGAATCCATCCTTCCTTACTGCTTCCCTTTATCATTCCAACATGAGCCCTATTCATATCAGCTGACTCCCCATTTTCCACCTTTTTTAGCAGCCTGATTCACCCTTGCCATAGCCGCATCGCCTCCGCCTTTACACTCGTCCAGAACCAATCATACTGACAATTGCTCTATTCACACCAACTCCATTCACTTGTGCCTCAGAATATTCTCTCCGTCTACCTCTTATATTACCTGCATTTGTAAGCTCTCCTAAGTGTATATATATATATATATATATATATATATATATATATATATATATATATATATATATATATATATATATATATGTATATGTATATGCATATAGGTCAAGGACTAGACTAACTACAACCAAAACTCTGTAAAAACTCCGATGGAAAACTGTCACGGGACTCCCCCTTTAAAGGATGTAGTGATAGGAAAGAGGGAAAAAGCAGGAATGCAGTGTGTTGGAGTCCACTATCAAAGAGGACGAAAAAAATGAGGCACCGGATACCTCTCGTATACTCGAAAAATCACGAGAAAAAAGTGATAAATGTGCTGTAGTGGAATGGTGCAGCCGGTGCCACACCACACCTGCACGCACGTATGGCATCCAGAGTACAATGAAGTGCGTGCATCGACTATACCAACATAATGACACCATATACCCAACGTTCGAAAGTATGGTATAGAGTGTATAACTAAGGGGAAAATAAAAATGTGTAATATATATTTTGATAAAGCGTTGAACTCCATGGCGGGGGGTGCGATGCCTTCAATGCGAGTTGCGTGTGTGTGAGGGTAAAGAATGAACGAGTTGGAGTCAGTTCAAAACGTCTAACTTCATCGAACCGACGTGGTAGGAGAATGGAGAGGAATTTTCCAGCTGAGGTTTTTAGTAAAGGATGCCGAGAAGACGTAATGGGCCGGAAGGATACAATTTAGTGGCACTGATGAAGATGGGATAGTTTTGTGGAGGTCGGTCTCTAATATCTCAGAAGCTTATTCGCCACTGGTTAATGTACCAAACAAAATGAAGGGAAGGGCTGGCCCAACGCGCTAAACCTCGTGTCGACATTTGTGTTGACAGCTAAACTCCCCACTTGGTCCTCTGTAACGTGCTATTCACTGTCTTAATTGCCACTGTGTTCTGCAAGCGACATCTTCTCGACGTATTTTCGTGTGTCGAAGAGTAAAGCAGATTATTGAAGGACAGGTAAAGACAGGTACGTTAAAGCCTTGTATTATGTAAAAAAAAAAAAAAAAATATATTGTATATACCGCTTAACCAGTAGAAGAAAAAATTTAGAAACGTGAATTGAGAGCAGTAAATCTTGCCACTTATAAAAATCGTAAAACACACTTGAGCACCAACATCAATGTGTCTCGTGGAGTGGCGATGAAAACACCTTTGATACTAAATACGTAGCGAGTAATTAAGGTTGTTCCAGAGTTTCAGGTGTTGGAAGGTTAGCGTGGAGTCAGCATTTGGCCACCGAGGAGACGAGGAGAGCTTACGTGCGCGGACTTCAGCGACAGAGATTAAAAAAAATTAGACAGGAAATAGAAAAGAACAAAATTAGTGGAGGATATTTTAGCTATGAGGTTTAAAAAATGTGTGTGTGTGTGTGTGTATGTGTGTGTGTGTGTGTGTGTGTGTGTGTGTGTGTGTGTGTGTGTATGTGTATGTGTGCGTGTGCGCGTGTATGTATGTATATAAACAATAAATGATACTTCAACGGAGAGGAGGAAGATTTTTCAATACCCTCCGCCTCCCTGGTATGGTGCAGTAGTTTGGAAGACGCGGTGCAAGGGAGATGGGGAGGTGGACGGTGAAGTGCGGGGTGGCGTGGGCGAGGAAGGCAACGAAACGGATGAAAGAAAGAGAAGAAAGTCGGACTGTGTTGGTAGGAAGCTTTGGTAGTGGATTTTTGTCCTGTTTTTTCTTGTTTCTTTTCGTCTTTTTTTGTAAATTTCACGAGTTCCGATTTTACTTGCATTGAGAGAGAGAGAGAGAGAGAGAGAGAGAGAGAGAGAGAGAGAGAGAGAGAGAGAGAGAGAGAGAGAGAGAGAGAGAGAGAGAGAGAGAGAGAGAGAGAGAGAGAGAGAGAGAGAGAGAGAGAGAGTTAATAAATAAATAAAATACTCTATCCAGCCTTGTAAATTTGAACACTTTCCACCATCTGATACAAGTCCACCCAAAGAACAGATTCGTTTGCGCCAGATTGAAGTCACAAGTAGAATGAAGGAAGGCAAGTTGATGACAGATAAGTGACAACAGCCTCAGTACTTCGCTGGGGATGACTAGCTTATTCTGTGGGTTGTTTACTGCATTGAGTCGCGGAGGAACATTGATCTACGCTGGTGGTAAAGGCTGCGTGATGAATAAGAGAAAGGTGAATGAGTGAATAGATGAGTGAATGACAGAGGGAGAGAGAAAAAAAAGTGTGTATTAGTGTTTTTTTTTATTTTAACTTTATTGTATATTTAATTTTATTTAATTTTATTCATTTTATTTATTGATTTTTATTTTATTTTATTTTGTTTATTTATTTATTTATTTTATTAATCTTATTTGACTTTTTATTTTTATGTATGTATGTATGTATGTATGTATGTATGTATGTATGTATGTATGTGTGTGTGTACGCTCATGTTTATTTAACCTTACCATGTGCGAGTACGCCGGATAAATATTTAGTCACACCCTACTTAGTGAGATGAGAGGCTCAGTTATCCCTCTAACCACTATATATAACACTGCTCTCAACATTTCTCACAGTTAATTAGAAAGAAAATTCCAGTTCGAGGAAGCCATTTATTTAGCCTCCCCACACCCTCCTTACCTCCCGGGCCGAGCTAGGGACAAGACTCCTAGCTTCATGATCATAACACACACTCTAATCTGGATATAATGCAACGCGAAACAAAACTGGTGCTCATAAACTTCTCTCGGCTAAAACTTACACATCCTGCATTACGCTCTCCCGCATTCTCACACCGCCACTTAGTGAAAAGGAGGAGGATGATGGGGTGAAAGAGGAGGACTACGGGGCTGGGAGGCAAATGAGACGGCAGAGGAGAGGAAGAGTTGAAAGATGAGGATGACCTAGAAGAGGAGAAAGAGAAAGAAGAAGAGAAGGAGGAGGAAAAAGAGGAGAAGAAGAAGGAGAAGGAGAAGACAGTGGCGTGGATGTAACAGCACCACAGAAACAGCAGCAGCAAGACCACCCGCCATGGAGTTATTAAGCACAGCATCCCAACACACCCACACACACACCCACACACACACATACACACACACACACACACACACACACACACACACACACACACACACACACACACACACACACACACACACACACACACACACAACGCTGCATTATCCACTTAACGTATCGGGTCGTAACTTGGCCTGATCCACTAATAACTTCCTCCTGATGATGAAGAACACCCGGGGAAGCTCATATCCCATTCTCATGCAAATGTCCTCCGTCAGCTGAGTAAAAATACGAGCGTTAATAAAGGGATCGCCATTACGCAGGGTCTACTTAGCACTCCTCGGTCAACACCCATTGTCAACACCACACGCTGTAGGGGCGCCCCATGCTGCTCTCGGAGACCCCAGACATTAATGATGACGTCAGAGGACATTGTTAGTGTGCTGGGCTGGTATTAAGTACACTGCGTGGTCTTTGCGCTGCTGGGGACGTTCTTAAGAGTAAAAATTAACCTCCTCGTGTAGTGAAGAGGAGCAGCAGCCTGGTAAGGAGGCTGATGAGACGCTGGGTAATGTTGTTTTAGATTGTGTACAGCTTGGGTTTGTGGATGGGATGGTGGAGGCTGCGGTGAAGGGAAGGAGGGCGGGCGTGGGTCGATGTTGAAGGTAAGGTAAGGAGTGAGGGACAATACAAGGCTGTGCAGGTATGTAGGAGGAGATTTGTGAATGTTATGGTGCAGCCAGCATGAATGTGGAACTGTTATGCTGTTTGTGAATCCCGTGAAGCCTATGTATGAGCATCCATTGTATGTGTGTGAGAATATGGTGGTTGAAATAATTATATGTGCATCATTACTTGTATGAAAATTTTAATTATTCTTAGTGATAATGAGGTGAGTCACATACAAAGGTGTTGGTCTTGTGGCCTTGTGGGTTGAAAGGATCCAGTGAATACAAAGGCAAAACATATTTAAGAAAACATTTTTCATAAACTTCATTTATTTTGTTTTTAATTCGTAAAATAAGTTCTATCAGTTAATAATTCAATTTTGTCAATAACTGCATATGTAGCATAGCGTCCATGTTCATAAAACTGTATTTAATCAAGCAAAGCTGTGGATGTGTTGCATAAACTCGCACACACACACGCACACGCACACACACACACACACACACACACACACACACACACACACACACACACACACACACACACACACACACACACACACACGTACACACGCACACACACACCATTGTTGCGCTGCTGCCAGTGCTAAAGGCAGCAGCAGGTGACATCCCAACCTTTTTAAACAGTAGTGTTACCTCAGGCATGTGTGAGAAGGAATTTTGATGGGCCGCCAAGCACATGGGGAACCGTCTTGCCTTATAGAAGCAGCGTCTGTGCCTCTTTCTGCTATTTTTGAAGCGCATACATGTTGGAAGTCCTAGAGCGGGAAGGAGCTGCTCACCAAATTACTCCCAAAATTACTCCTTATTACTCCCGCTTCTGTGGTTGGAAGCGGGCAAATGAATCACAATATTCTTTGTTAGGGAAGAGAATACAACAACAACAGCAGCAACAACAACAACAACAACAACAACAACAACAACAACAACAACAACAACAACAACAACGACAACAACAACAACAACAACAACGACAACGACAACGACAATCAAATAAGAAAAGAAGTTGAGATACAAATGAGACAATATTCCCTTTGTAATATGTTATCTGTCGTCCATGCAAAGTATTAGTTGTTGACCTGCACTCTTCTTATATATTATTTTATTTTGTGTCTGCCTCATCATGGTTTACTAGGAAACAGTTCTTTGTTCTTGCTCGTTAAATCTCAACAATAACGTGTATTGTTCAACTTTCCTTTCCTGTTTTTCCTTTTCAGTCCCTTTGTGTTTATTTGTAGCGAAATGACTACATTTTATAAGTAATTCATGCACTAAAGTATTAAACAAGAAACTGAATTGTAAAAGTGTGAACTATTTATTTAGTCTTGTTATTCATTGTATGGCAAACTATTTAATTTCCTGCACATCTAATGAGAAGTAAATATTTGGGAAGTGGTTCCTAACCCTTTGTCTTCCTTGTTTGGTCTCGTCTTATACGATCAGATGGAATATGAACACTGCACTTCCCACCTACCAGGGATGAAATAGCACTAATATAAATGTAGTAGTAGTAGTAGTAGTAGTGGTGGTTGTGGATGTTATAGTAGTAGTAGTAGTAGTAGGTTAAGTTAGGTTAGGTTAGGTTAGGTTAGGTAACATCTTAATAATAATGATAATAATAATGCTAACTATAGTGATGATAATAATAACAATAACAATAATAATGATAATAATAATAATAATAATGATAGTAACAAACAATAATAGCGATATCACAAGAGCTATGCATAAAACATACCTTTTCTTCCTACTTTTCTTTATATATCCTTTATTTCTTTTTTTCCCTGGATCTTCTTATCACGGAACGATGCCTCACTTCCACCTCCACCATCACCAACAAGTGCTCAGATATCCCCGTGACGGCTCCTCTTACATAATACAGACACACACACACACTCTCACTCGTTTCCTTTCCTCGCCTCTGAATCAGTACGTAGTGTGGATCAGAATATTCCTTGTACTATCTCCACTCAGCCACATCAATTATACCTCAACTTGATCTTTGTATTTTGTATGACATTCTCCACACAAAAGTATTCTAGATATTATTCACCTGCCTTCACTCATTCCAGTCACTCACACATTACTCCATTATCTGTCTCCTTATTGTACATTGTGATCTCCTATTGCAGTCTTTCTTTCTTTCTTTCATTTTTTTTCTCTCTATCTCTCTTTCTTTCTTTTTTTCTCTCTCTATCTATCTATCTATCTATCTATCTCGGTAAATCTCCAATATACTTACAATAATTCCTTGAAGCTTTCCCTCTCCTGTCTGCTCACATTCGGATAAGTAGTGAATGTTATTAATTTATGTCGATTTCTTTTTCGGTTTTATATCATTCTCGCTTACATCCTCATCTTGTCTAAATCATTAATATATTTTACATCTCCTCAGAACTCATCCTATAACTACATTAACTCTGCATATATTATTCTAACCAGTTCTGATTTTTTCTATATGGATTCAAATGTTTTCTCTCTCTGTGCCTTTTAGTTTGATCTCAAAGACAAACGGGCTATTAGTTCTTCCCCTTTCTATTCATATATGTATTTCATATTATATTTTTACTTTCAATATATCAACGGATTTTCGAACAAGACTATTCTGTCGTTTGCATGTTTCTTAAGAAGTGGAAAGACGAAAATATTCCAATCTCTTTTCCTTTATGCGTTTTTGCCTTTCCTTTACGACACATTAAGAATATGAAAGGACGGCATGGTGCTGCTGATAATGGAGATGACAGTGTTGATGGTGATGGTGAATTGTGTTGATGTTGTTTGTATTGTTATTTTTATTGTTATTATTATTATTATTATTATTATTATTATCATTATTATCATTATTATTATTATCATTGTCCCAAAAATCAAGTAGGCTCCAGATTCGACAAAGCAGGACGCAATTTTGAACATTATCTGAACAAAGAATTAACAAACACAATCTTTATCTTCCTATACAAACGTCAGAGTAATGGTCAAAGTATTACATAAAGACGCAGACAGAATCATCATCCAGTAGGGAGTTAGGCAGAAATACACAATGTTATTACGATTCACAGCATGTCTTTAAAACATTTCCAGAAGGCTCAGCGGGGAATAAGGAATTAAACATAAATGGAGAATACTTAAGCCATGTTAAATTAGTAGAGAGGGTGGAGCAAGACCAGACTAGAAGTGTGGCGGCCA
>JAPQNM010000045.1:4432655-4447655 GCA_029783475.1 Metacarcinus magister | reverse complement strand
GCCCCTTTCCCTCCTCTGCCGTTATATTTTGTTATTCAAATCTCTCGGCAACACGAAGAGTTTAGTGTCGCGCTGCATTTTCTTCCGTCACGGTTCTTTCACCACTACTCAGGGCCGCCTCACCCTTTATAGCATTAGGCTCTCTCGATGTCTTTATCACCCACTCCATCCTAATGCCTTTCACGCCGGGAAAAAGTAACTCTCCTCAGCTGTCAAGACGTGCCTCCTCATTGCATCGTACCATTGCCTCCTCACCCGCAATGCTAGCTGCACCAAATTAGTTTACGTGACCTTTTCTCATTGTCATTTTTCACCTTATTGCTCATTAGCTAGGCTCAGCGGAGGTTGGGGGGGGGGAGTTGAGACCGGCTTCTGGACCTCGCCTCCTTTCTTCTCCTGGTTCCCTCGCATTTCTTCTTTCCGTTGTTTTCTTCCACACACTTGCACTTCAACTTTAATGCTTCCCTTCGGTCACTATTGTCACCAGAATTTCCCTCTCACCACCATAAGCCCGCCGCGTCTGTTGCCTTCTCTCTGCCTCTTGTTTCCGTATCGGTCTTTATCGATGTTGTGTATCAGTCTTCTTCCCAGTCTGTCTCGTTCCCTCTGATTTTTTTTTCTTTCTATTTGTCATTCCGTTTTTTTCCGGTTTCTTTTGCTTGTTTTTCTGCCTTTTGTTTTGCTTATATGTTTCAGTGTTGCCATTTACTGCATTGTTTCTTTATTATATGCTATTGTATTTTAAACGTAAGGTGAGGATGACGCCTGACGCAGCTTGTGATGACTCCGGTACAAGTCATCATTGCACTGCTAGTTTTTAAGTCCCATGTCACCTCGCGTTGGTCCGCTGGAGGGAAGTCTAAGCAGAGTTCAAGGTCGTATGCATCAGTGTGGTTATTTTGAGCCGCCCTTCCAACACGAAAGAAAATGCTCATACTTTGCCTGGACTCAACCTTGGATCCTTGTCGAGCACCACACACCAACCATCCACTCGATCGTTGCCTCCCAGCCTCTGTTTACTGCATCTGTCTGTCTCTCTGTTTCTTCGTATCTGTTTTCTTTCCATGTCTGCTTCAGTATTTTTCTCTGTCTGTTCTTGTGCATCCTGGTCCTGTCTGCTATTGTACTGGTGTGGGTGTGTGTGTGGGTGTGTGTGTGTGCGTGTGCGTGTGTGTGCGTGTGTGCGTGTGTGTGTGTGTTTCTGTTTCTGTTTCTGTGTGTCTGTCGTTTCCCCTCCTCCCTCTCTCTCCCCCCATCTCTCTTTCCCTCTCTTTTTTTTCTCTCTCTCTCTCTCTCTCTCTCTCTCTCTCTCTCTCTCTCTCTCTCTCTCTCTCTCTCTCTCTCTCTCTCTCTCTCTCTCTCTCTCTCTCTCTCTCTCTCTCTCTCTCTCTCTCTCTCTCTCTCTCTCTCTCTCTCTCTCTCTCTCTCTCTCTCTTTCTCTTTCTCTTTCCCTCTCTTCTCGCTTTCATTTCTTCACTCAGGTCGTATCGGAGAGTCTCGTCTCGACACCTCCACTTCCGCTGTCAGGTTAAGGGGATAAGAGGATGAGCACGCTAGGTGAGGCGCCTGTCGACTGTTTTAGGTTCATGTTGCTCTCTCCACGAAATAAAAGCTGAAACTCGCTCTCAAGACAAGACTCGGTTCTGAGCGGAGCAACAACGTCAGTATACATTTTCCTCCTGAGAAATGTGTCATCCCATTGTCTGAGTTTTCATTTTTTCATTGTTTTCAAGCCAGTGCAGAGCAAAAGTTGTTTCCACGTTCTTTGTCCTTGGAGTTTTGTTATGGATTTACTCAGAGTCGTACGTTTGCAGTGGAAAAATTAGTTAAATAAATAATGGGTGTATAGATTGGAGGGGCGGATGAGTGAGGGTGCAGCGTGTGTACCCCGGGGTGTGACCCGTCAAGCGCGGCCATGAAGGTCCTTGTGCAGCGGACTGTACTCCTGCCCCACTGTATGACGGCTGCATCGCTTCGCTGCACACGAGCCCAATAAGCTGTGTTCTCTGTACTGAAAAAAAAGGTAGACTATGGTGATGCAGTGTGGCCATTTGTATTCACTCCCACAACAAAGGGAGCGTAAATCACAGCCCCAAAAATACATGTACCTGATGAATCAGGTTATCCATAGTTTCGTAATTCACCTGTCATGTACATTTTGTATATTCCAGCACGCATTATCACATTGGGTAAAATAACACATTTCATAGCGTATTAACAAATGTCCCACTATTGTGTTTTCCAATCACGGATCAAAGCGTCAGATTAATCCGTAAAGCGCCGCAGTTATTAGCGGAAGGATCAGCTCACCGCATGGCCGCACCCTCCCCTTGAAAAGCGAGATTTGTGTTTACCATTTCAACACTGATGCTTGAAAAATAGTGCACAGTTATTAAGCTGTTTATAGTATCGCTTGCCGGCACTCACTCGTGTCTAGGCCACCTGAAAAGTGTGTCAGACTACTCACATCACACGCCTCCCGTCACAACACACACACAAATACTTCAACTTTTATTTATTGCAACATCAACGACATCCTCCAAGTGTTGACGCTGGACAGGTTTTCCGGCACAACACACTGACTCATCCTTCAGACGCTCATAACATGTCATAATGAAAACTGTATTCTGTCTCGCTGGATTCTCTTAAGCGCTGATAGAAGTGACTTATGATTGTGTCGAGTAAGACCTTGATGTGTGAGGAGCCAGCGAGGTGGTGGAGTGTGTTGGTGCGTTGTGGCGTCTTGGAAGGTTGGAGTGTGTGGTGATGGAGTGTGTGAGAGAGTTACTGAGTGGTTGATAGTGGTAGAGGGTGTAGGATGATGGTGGGTTACGTGATTGGTGATGAAGTGTGTTGAAGGAGGCAGCAGCGTGTGGTGGCGTTCTGTTAAAGTGTAAAGATTTAGGGGAGTTTCATCGTGTTGCAGTGGTTTGAAATCAACGTCAAAAGTGAATATTCATAACTTGGAAAAGAATGAAACCGTCATGATTATTCTTCACAAAGATCACGAAATATCTTTTTTTTCTATCAATTGGCAAGATTCCAAGTTATGTGATGAGAATTCTAAAAACATTTATTGGAGTTGAATTGCTTTTTTTGTGACAGCTTGGAGATTTATCTTTAGTTAAGGTCATGTGTTTTTATCACACATATTACATTCTTGTTCAACTCATGTAGATTGCTGCTAAATATCAAGTGGAAACGTTTGCACTGTATTACCTGTGGAGTGCCATTACAACCTGCGTCTTGGAGGCACCCACACCACCGTGCCTCTCGCCCGTGCTACAACACTCAGAGGCGGGGCGGGGCGGGGCATCAGGCTCCACACCGTCAGCCTTGTTTGGCGACTCCAGACAGGGAACCTGCTTACCGAACCTTCATCTTTAGCTGTAGAATATTCTAGATGGCTGAAAATTTAACCACCTACCGATGGCGCCCTTTATACCTGACATTATCCGAGGCGACTGTCACTCACTGCGACGGATCCTCTCAATTTTGTGTAGGTTCAGTAAAGGTGAAATTCCAATCGGATAGGCAGTGGTACGTGTGACGTGCCAGACAACTGCGTCTTTGTTGACAAGGAACGTAAGCTTATGAGTGTATCATCTGCCGTGCTAGGAAGAAGAATGTTTTGTTTGGTGTCCATTTCGGCAACAAGGGAATACAGATGACAAGGAATGGAAACGGACCATCGAGTCCTTTAGAAGCCGATTTCTGGGAATGAGAAGGAAATCACGACACAGCATCCCTGACTGTGGAGGCTGAACCTGTGATGACCAGCGCATGCAGCTTATAATATGTATTTTTTTAGAAGGAAAAAATCAAAGCTCAGATGTGTGTGTGGGGGGCGGGGTTGAACATTTAACTTAAATGTCTTTCATACGTGGCTCTTGGTGCGTGGAGACATGGCTGTTGTAATACTTCTGTTAGTAGAAGCTGTTGTTGGCTGATAGTTGTGATGTGTGCGAGTACGTAAACTCTGGTGTAGTTTGTCATATATGGTCTTCACCTCCACTCATCTCGCCCTCCAACCATCAGCCTGCTCCGGCCTCGCGGTTCCCCTCCATTTGTCTTGCTTTCCGAGGCTTCCGAGGCGTCACAATTACTCCAGAGTGAGACTTGAAGACTTCCTCATTGCTCCCTCGTGTCCTCTTCAGGTGCCTCATTTTGTCGTCAACTAATGACCTTAAAGTCCACGTCACGTTCCTCCGTCCCCGTGTGCACCCTCGCACCGCTGCAGCCACCATTCACCAGTTACTTAAACGTCAGACTGGTAATGCTCGAGTCCTGCCTTCACGGATATTAGGCTGGTGATTACTCACTCTAAGCTCCTCCAGCGTGAAGTGTGCGCGAGAATAGAATGAGGGATGGCGGCCTTACTCGTGTTCCCGGTGGAGTCATTGCAGAGTGTGCGATGAATCTGTGATGGACATCTGTGTCACATAAGTGTCTTTATGTCTCTATCAGTCAAATTATAAGACTAATAATGAATACACCATTCCGAGGGTGTCCCAGTGGTATAGAGGTTAAATGTTGTGATTTTCTTTTGTATTTAGTAGATGAGCTTTCCCCTTCCTGTCATCAAGACAAATACATTGCGTCCTTTGAATTACCAAAAACAAAACAAAAAACAAAAAAAATTTGACTTCCTTCTTCGGCGTCAAGCTAAAGCCTCCCCTCCAACTCCCTGTCTAGTCCACCATCATGTTCCCATCCCTTCCCCTACCGCAGCCTAATCATCTTGGTAACATTGTACATATATATATATATATATATATATATATATATATATATATATATATATATATATATATATATATATATATATATATAAAACCTCCAAATAATTTGACACTGGGATATATTTGCATTCACTCTCGTCCTCCAGTTGATCCAAAATATCTTCTTAAAGAGGGAAGACTGTAGAAAAAGAAGAGGAATTCACGGTATTTCTTAATGAGAGTCGTGGTGAGTGAGAGTCGAGGGAAGAGTGAAAGCGTCTGCCGTGGTTGTCTGGATTTTTGAGAGAGCGAGTAATGGCGGTGACGCTGGATTCAGGGCGTCTTGCTGCTCCACTAACGCCATCACTCTTACTTCTCTCTATCTCTTTTCTTTTCTCTTGCTTTATCTCTCTCTCTCTCTCTCTCTCTCTCTCTCTCTCTCTCTCTCTCTCTCCTCTCTCTCTCTCTCTCTCTCTCTCTCTCTCTCTCTCTCTCTCTCTCTCTCTCTCTCTCTCTCTCTCTCTCTCTCTCTCTCTCTCTCTCTCTCTCTCTCTCTCTCTCTCCTCTCTCTCTCACTCTCTCTCTCTCTCTCTCTCTCTCTCTCTCTCTCTCTCTCTCTCTCTCTCTCTCTCTCTCTCTCTCTCTCTCTCTCTCTCTCTCTCTCTCTCTCTCTCTCGCTTTCGCTATAAAGGGTGTTGAATGTGCACCAAAGAATTAATAACGTGCAGAAAATAATATTATTGAATCATAAAATGCAGTGAACAAAGTCATAACCATGTAATATCAGAACCTTTGCTGCACGGGGAGCGGCGCCCCTGCCTCGGCAATTGTGTGTTACTAAGAACACAGTATTATACGAGTACAGTGTCTTTCCATTTTCCCAGGCGGGAGGTTGGTAGTGAGTTAGCTGCTACAAAATGCCTAGGACATGCTACCCTTGTACTCTCTGGACATTTGTAAACTAATGTTAGGATATTGTGTGCCTCGCCCGCCTTGGTACGTCTTCTTTAATATCTCTTCCGGCTTAATACAGATTGTTTGCACTTAACGATACGATAAACAGTCCCTTGCTCCAAGTGAATGAAGACGTCTGAGTTTACCGACAAATAGCGTCACTAATTCGGAAAACTTCTCGCCATTTTGCAGACGTTAGAATTGTTCGTGTGTTTTTTCTTCTTCAAATACGTGTAGTGTGATAATGAAGGAGATATAGTAACACATCGACATGAAGCTACCGTCTGTAATCCATCATCCTGAGGAAGTTATATTTTTCGTCATTCACTTGACAAGAGGTAGATAGGGTCGAGGATTGAGAGGCTATCCATGATCCAGACTGTTAGGGGAGTCTGACTACCGATGTGCTGGCTTGATGTCTCCGAGTCAGGGGACGCACCGGCTATGAAGGGTGTAGTTCAAAGCCCTGAGAGCCCCTGCATTCCGAAGGGAGAAGGGCACTCCCGCCCAATACTTTATGGTGGGGAGAGCCGAGATGTTAACAGAGGGTCCTCCGTGTCGATGCTCGAAACATTTTAAGTTCCTTGGAGTATTTTCAGATATCCTTTCTGTTGGGGGAACTACGGAGTTGAAGATTGATATTGAGGCGCGTTTGGAGACCAGCAGACCTGACAGATGTGAGCCAAATGTGTAGCTACACTGTAACGCAGTGGATGATTTCTTGTTTTACATCAAAAAAGATCCACCACAGGTCACAAAAAAAAATTCCAAAACACCGCCCAAAATAGAAGAAATGTGATTTTCTCAAGAGAGTACTAGGTCTGTGTACTTCCCTTCATGCTCCCCACGTGCATCTCATGAGAACGTCTCGGATAGTTCTGGTGGAGGGATACAAAGTAAGATGGGACGTTGAATACAAGTAACAGACTGCACTTCAAGCACCTTACGTAAACTATCGTGTGTTGCATCATTGTAATACAAGACGAACCTTCACGGTTTGCACTCTTCATGAAAACATATGGTAAAGTTAGTGGATTTGATAAAAAAAAATCGCATATTAATCTACGTATTGGACTGAAGTTACAAAGGAAGAACAGACAGCAACAGTTCTACTGGATCTAACGAGGCTGTCTGTTTAGCTACACTAGTTATAATATGTTGAAGAATGTTTGTTGTTTGCATTAAGGTGA
Source organism: Metacarcinus magister (assembly GCA_029783475.1). Classification (NCBI taxonomy): domain Eukaryota; kingdom Metazoa; phylum Arthropoda; class Malacostraca; order Decapoda; family Cancridae; genus Metacarcinus; species Metacarcinus magister. Next base: position 4,440,790 of record JAPQNM010000045.1, on the reverse strand, counting down.
CGTCATCAAGACTTACGTGAACATAGACTTAACAATAATCCAGTTTTCAGCACGGTGACTAGCAGTGATTGAAATTTGTTACAAAAAAAGTACACAAGAAAACTGATTGGAAAGCGCCCACGTTCATCCGAGACAAATAGACAGACAGACAGACAAACAGACAACTCCTTTTACTCAATCTTGCTAAGCACTCAAAAACATTGAGTGCCAGCTTTTGTGTTCTCTTACTTCGTTTGGAGCCATTGTTAAAGATTCTGAAGGATGATGAACGCACTGAACCCGTTTGAGAGTGAGTGACTGCATACACCTTAACATCATTCAGTTTTGGTTCTTGAGTGGTCACATCATGAGTCATTTTTCTGATTGTATGTTCAGTCCGAGTGTTACCACAAAACCTGTGATCATCAACAAACAACTCGGCGGTACTAGCAAACCCTGTAGTTTTGAAGGATGCTCCAGTGAGTACTAGCGTGGGTGTGTGTTGCCTCCTTGACTGCTCCTCCGGTATTGCTACACAGAGTTCAGTGGCGCAGATTTGATCTCTGAAACCAAGATGCTGGAATTTTATACAATAGTGATCTTGTTAAAGTTAGAGAGGAGACTGTTAGTATTCCTGGTAACTGTTATAAGGGTCGACACATCACACGAAGTCAGCTCTTGAGTGTGTGTAATGGCATTGAAGTCACCCGAGACAACAAAAGTGTTACAAGGAGAGTAGCATGGACATGGAACACTTCCCTCTCTTCCTGACCACAGCCTAAATAAGGGCAGACTGGGTAACAATAGAGGTGAAGCCGAATGAGTGTTTCAACTTCACCACTACCGTACGTTCGTCAGTAAAGTGTAATTTCAACAACGGAAGTTTTCAAGCGACTACAGACGCATATACTTACTTCCCTTAGACGGCCATCATCACTATGTCATTACCTCGTATTATTAGAACCACAATTGCTAAGCATCTTACTGTCTCGTTTCAGAGGCCATCATTGTAAACAGTATTTATTATCCTCAGCGCTTTGAATAGGGAGGAAGTCGCTGATTATTTCAGACTCAGAATGCTCATTCCCTGTCAGTCAGAAATTATCTACAGGCCTCTTCCATCAAGCAAGTAACACCGCTGTACCGTTACAACAACTCATTATAAGGAGTGAGGCGAGGGAAGGACAGCATCTGTGCATGGCTATCATAGTGTTTGGATTGGACACGTGACTCCCAATAAAATTTGGATCAATATCAAGGTGATCCCCACATACTAGCATCCTTTTTTCTTTTTTCGGACACATTGCAAGGAAAGTTTCACTAGAGCGAGTTACCAGCCTGCCTCCAACCAGTCATCTGTGCTGGGCTGAATACCGGCTAATGGGTAGAGTTGCACAAACCGTGAAGGCAGTTACACGGCTACCTATCCCAGCATAATTAAACAGTAACCATGTTGAGTGTTTTGGTTTGCCGTGGACTAATTTTTCTCGAGAGAACAACATCGAGTATAATTATGATGATGGACGCCACTTCTACAATTTCTTTTTCTAGCGATTATAAAACATTTTCTATATAAATGTTGTAGGCACGTCTGGGTATATTTGTGTGCGTGTTTTTGTGTCTTGTTGTGTGTGTATCTGTATGTATGTGTGTGCGCGTGTGTGTGTTTGTATGTGTGTGAACTATTTCGTATTCCTCAGCTGTGTATAAGTTTTGAACATTTACATACATTATATATTTTTGGGGACTCAAGATTTTCCAGGAACTTGCAAGACGTGGCTGTGAACCTTCGCGTCCAATACACGTTACACGGTCCAGGAGTCACGTGATGTCCGCGGGAGTGTTCCTCAATGTCCCTTTGTCATGACCAACCCAAGAATAAATTTTTTTTTTTACTCTCTCTCTCTCTCTCTCTCTCTCTCTCTCTCTCTCTCTCTCTCTCTCTCTCTCTCTCTCTCTCTCTCTCTCTCTCTCTCTCTCTCTCTCCTCTCTCTCTCCTCTCTCTCTCTCTCTCTCTCTCTCTCTCTCTCTCTCTCTCTCTCTCTCTCTCTCTCTCTCTCTCTCTCTTTCTCTTTTTCTCGCACTCTTTCATGCCTCGTCTCAATTTCTTCCGCGAGATGAGAAACATTTCTTCCAAACTTTGATGTAACTGTGCGGGGCGACGAGGCGGCGTCCGAAGGGAACTGATGAATATTTTTAAGAGAGTTTTGTGGTTCGCCTAAGAGAGGGGGAGAGCGAGAGAGAGAGAGAGCGAGAGAGAGAGAGAGAGAGAGAGAGAGAGAGAGAGAGAGAGAGAGAGAGAGAGAGAGAGAGAGAGAGAGAGAGAGAGAGAGAGAGAGAGAGACAGAGAGATCATTACATTATTTTGACTATAGTTATTATAATATTTACCTTGTTTTGTTATAATTTTTCGTTATTATAATTAGTATTATCATTATGATTATCAATATTATTATGGCTACTTGCGTAGTTGTTCTATTATTATTATTATTATTATTATTATTATTATTATTATTATTTTTATTATTATTTTTATTATTATTATTGTTATCATCATCGGTAATACTACCATACAATTTGTTTTATTGAAAGTATCAGCGGTTAGTAGTACTATATACAACTATTGCAAAAAAATGTAATGGAAGTATTAATCAGCATTAAGGCATCCATACATCAAATGAAAACGTACTACATAGGCGTGATACCTTGCATGTCAATTTAATACGCCGTACAAAAACAATTGTAGCGTTTAACAGGCAATCTAGAATAGCCTATTATTGTTGCCACCACTGTCACATCGTACTACACGGGGCTAAAGGACGCTGGCAACACATGCATTTACCTCGCACGTGGCGTTGTGGTTCACACACACACACACACACACACACACACACACACACACACACACACACACACACACACACACACACACACACAGACAGACACAGACACAGACACACATACACACACACACACACACACACACACACACACAGACACACACACACAGACACAGACACAGACACATACACACACACACACACACACACAGGCACACACACACAGGCACACACACACAGGCACACAGACACGCACGCACGCACGCACGCACGCACGCACGCACGCACGCACGCACGCACGCACGCACGCACGCACGCACGCACGCACGCACGCACGCACGCACGCACGCACACAAGCACGCACGCACGCACCTTTCCCCACATATTATCTGCATATCGTTTAATAACAATAAGAAAACAAAATAATGATGGAAATAATGATTATGATACAAATAACTGATTTTGTAATAATAACAATAATAATGATAATGATAATGATAATGATAATAATAATAATAATGATAATAATGATAATAATAATTATAATAATAATAATGATAATGTCAACCAAAATAAGAATAGTGATTATTATTATAATTACTATTTTTATAGTTATTATTATTATTGTTATTATTATTATTATTATAATTATTATTATTATTATTATTATTATTATTATTATTACTATTTTCAGTAGTAGTAGTAGTAGTAGTAGTAGTAGTAGTAGTAGTAGTAGTAGTAGTAATTGATTCAGTTGTAGAATTAGTATAGCAGTAGTAATATAAATAATATTAGTTTTTATTGTTTATGTGTGTGTGATTCCTTGTGTGTGTGGAGGTCACGTCACAATTTTGTCGAGTTACACTTCACATTCCGTGTGAAATCATTGAATGAACAATTTATAGTTTACTGAGAGACGAGGAATTGGTGTTTGGTATTGTTTAGTTTTATTTTCCTTTCTTTCCTGTCACTGTGAGCTACAGAAACGATGCCACCACTACATGGATGGGTGGGCAGTACGTACTTGCGGTGCTCTTTCCATCTATGCTTACACGAACCACGAAAAAGCGACAGGAAACTTGATAGGGAAGTGCAGGTAAATTTTTGTGGCTGACGTGTGGGGCGGCGTCACACGATAGCCACTCTCGCTGCTGGAGGCTCGTGTGCGCCGCGAAACTCAATTACTGGAATGTTTCAACAAATGGAAGGAACGCTTCAGGAAACACCACCTCCGTCTCGTATTTAAATTGTGAAATGTAGAAATTGTGCTTCGTGTGACGGAGGGAGTGTGTGGACCTGGATTTAGGGTGTGTGGGTCTCACTTTTATTTACTTTCATTATTGAGGAGTGTTAATGCACGTCCGTCCTCCAAGCCACTTTACTAAGATGGCCTCTTAGCGCTGAGGCCCTACGCACTCTGCAGCGTCTTCAGTTACCTCATCCTAACTCGCAATCCATCCGCTTCTCTCCTCAAGGGACATAAAGCTGGGTAATTGGAAAGTGACACAGCCACTACGAATGTTGGCGTCTTGGTACAGAGACCCATTGTGTTTGTGGCAGCAGCAGCGTCGGCTCTCTTAATACTGAACACTGAGAACTCTCGCGAGACTTTCCTTGGTCGGGGGATTGTAAATGGAGTCTTCCTCACAATCAACACACTGTGATTACCTTGACGCAAATATACTCTTCCATTGCGAGATAATACATAATTACAGAGCGGCGAGAGAAGCTGATGTGCTGCCTCTAGTTGGCTGTGTCTGTGGATTCATGTTTGTTTTGTCTGGTTATCAGAAAAAAGCGAAATGTCTAGATTTCACTACAATCCATTTTTTCGCCGCCGCGTAGATTGTAAGTTCCCAGGTAAAAAAGTCGGGGAAAATGTTTCAACAGAGAAGTTCAGCAGTTAGAACACCAGAAAAATTAAAGGTAAAGTTTGAGGAAGAGAAAAACGCGCAAATGATGGCAGGAATGAACTAACGAGAAAAACAGATTTGCGTTTAGTCGTGCAAACAGGCAGATGAGGGGAAGCTGCAGTGAGGAGGGGGGGAGGGGGGGTGTCCGTGGGGATTGATGGAAAGAGAGAAAACTGCACTTCGTGAAAAAACAAAACCTCGATGAAGATTTATTCAGACTCTCACCTTGACCTTGTGTTTCCTGTGTCAAGATTGTTGGGATTAGAATATTTCCGTAAGTGTCCTTTGTTATGGTACACTTAAAACAAACAGGTATTGGGAGGGATAGAGGTGCAGATGAAGGTCTGGAGCAGGCGCCTACGAATATAGATCTTTACTTTCACCCTTCAAACCATGTCATTATTACTGCTGTTGTGTTTCCCAAAAACTGCTGGAAACTGCAAGGAATTTATATGAATTTATCCTGCTAATGAAGCTTGTCTTAACATTGGTGCCAATCTTCAAGACTTGAGTGCAATTAAGAGGCTTGTGATTACCTGTACTTTTTTCAGCTTATTAGGAACCTTCCAAGAATGTCATATTATGCCTCTTCTGTTCACTCGTTCACAATTGAAAGGATAACTTAAATACAACTTTCAATACATTGCGTTCAATACATGTGGTATTAAAGCAAAATCCCAGCGCAAAATTCGTCGACGCAGAGGCTGGCGGACCCAGAAAATAATCCCGCCGTGAGGGTCACATCCATAATTGTAATCACTTCATATCGGGTTCCGATACTCTTAGAGTTTACCAGGATACCCTTTCCCTCGGGCTCATCGATACCCAGGACTTTCGTGACTGTGATTTTACGAAAAAAGGAACAAATTTAGGGAACTGTCCCGGAAGGAATAAGATCGAATGACCTGTGAGCAACTGCCATAAAAAATGTACGAATTGATGTTACAATCGAGAGACTTACGATAAAAAATGTTTTCTATATTTGTTGCACGGCGAGCACTCCGGCGATTTGTTGCTCACTTTTGAAAGCTTTTATTTTTCTTAACGTAGGGATTGCATTGTTGTTGTGCTGTGTGTTGTGTATTGTGTATTGTGTTGTGTTGTGTGTTCTGTGTTGTGTTGTGTTGTGTGTTGTGTGTTGGTGGCGATGGAGAGGCGAGGGGAGCGGCAGGTGCATGTAGGCACCACCACGCCCTCACTCAAGTGTACGAAGACAGTGTGCCAGGATGCTGAGCTATCTCTCTCTCTCTCTCAATAGTAATATAAATTAAACCCCAAATTCAGTATTCATAGTTAGATTAAGAACATTTTAGAATAACACAAACATACTTGCATGATAAAAAAAAAGAAATGGCACACAACCAGTGAATCCTGAGGTGTTAAGGGGAGCGGCAGTGAGTCAGCGAGTACAGCATCTGGGAAATATAATGAACACCTTACATCAGGTATAATCGTTTGGAAGGTAACGATCTAACTATTTACATTATACACGTGTCGATCAGGTGTGCCCAATGAAGCAGAGGTAGAGACCTTAACACCCTTGTACCCTGGCGGAACATACAGGACTTTGCGGGGAGGGAGGGAGGAAGGGACACGTTTAATTTCCTTTTATTGGCTAAGCACCAGAAGAAGAAAAGTACAACACCCAGATAACGTTTCACCGCGCCACTCATCCTTGACAATAGCCAAGACGAACACCAGACATTAGCTTCCATACCAGAAGTCAATGATTTTTAGTTTGTTCTATGTTCCCTGGTGGAGAGAAAGGGGGGGAGGGAGAGGGAGAGGGAGGGGAGAACTGTACCAAGTGACCAATATGAGGCCTGTTCCGGGTGGTCGCTAGCAGGCCTTCAGTGTGCGCGGCTCGGCTCACCCTTCCCGCCAACGTTCAAAATGTGGCGTTTAATATTGGGGAAAAGGTGATGTCGCAGGGTCAGGTTATAGCTCAGGTAGTTTTCCACTTGTGTTGAACGTGGCGATAAAATGCACCTCAAACATTCAAGCTCACCCTCCCATTCAGTTCTGTTTTTTTTTCTTCTCTATTTGTCTGTGTGTGTGTGTGTGTGTGTGTGTGTGTGTGTGTGTGTGTGTGTGTGTGTGTGTGTGTGCGTGTGTGCGTGTGTGTGTGTTTTGCTTGCACTTGACCCGTGTTAAGAGGCGTCAGGAGCAGTACAGTTAATGTAATGTTTAACACACGTCCTCGAAGAATCAGATCGATGAGGTGACACATAAGAAGAAAAAAATTTGGATCAAAGCCATTATCCAATAGAAATTTTGTACAAGTAAGGAGAGAGCATTTGTGTTCTTACTAATGTATACAAGATAATCAACTAGCAAGTATTAAGTAATCAGTATCTTAATATGTAGCGTAGAATTCGTGTGATTTTGTGCCACGACTCGGTGCATATTACAGACTCATCGAAGAAACATAGAAATAGCAAAGATCTTCAATTCATCTTATATATGCAATGTGTTGATTCACTCATATTCCTCGCGGGTGTGATGCACTACCTCGCTACCCTGTGAAGAGAATAGAGAACAGTGACTTCCAGGGTACCATAACAACAAATAACAGTGGGTCTCTCTTTTAAAATTTGTTTTAAGTTAGTTGACAAGAGCGTGTGTGTGCTGCGTGGGTGGTGGTGGTGGTGGTGGTGGTGGTGGTGGTGGTAGTGGTAGTGGTGGTGGTGGTGATGATGGTGGTAGTGATGGTGATGGTACAGCTGAGGGCAGCAGGAGTCGTCTAAAGCTGATGGTCGCGTCCATAATTGTTATCACTTAATATCGAGATCCGATAGTTTTATGATCCAAGTTTAATGGTGTTGCAACTCTCATTCTGTACCCAGCCGATGCCTCGCTTTTGTCCTGGAAACAGCACACACCAGCACAACCAAGCCACGGTCACTAGAACACCAACCCTGTGGGGCAAACTAACCTATATTGATGAGTCGTTTGTTATTTTTTTTCCACAACAGCTGCGTCATTCTGCGGCTGCATTGTAGTGTTGAGCATGAAGGTGTCAGGTGATCAGGTGGTGTCATGAATCTTCTACATAAAGTAATTATTCTTCTACAACAAATTTATTTTTTCAAGGGATGTATCTTAAAATTTGCTGATTTGTTTTTAATGTAAGATATAATTATATGCATAAAATGAGTATCGCAGATTCGATTCACGGAAGTCTTCCGGATACTGTCCCATTAAAATTTGCATAAGAGGCCACTGAATTGTGCAGTGTAAGTAAAGTAAAAGAATCATAAAGCTTCATCAAAGAAACACAAAAGAAAAGGATAAAAAAAGTTTCTACAAAAATCTCAGAAGTTACCACAAGAAACAGAAGTTTGTTTTGGGATTGGCAGACAATGTGAAAGTGGACGTCTTGGTGAGGGGGGGAGGGGGGAGG
>JAPQNM010000045.1:4417655-4425155 GCA_029783475.1 Metacarcinus magister | reverse complement strand
CTACTACTACTACTACTACTACTACTACTACTACTACTACTACTACTACTACTACTACTACTATCAATATTACTACTAATATCACTACTACTACTACAACTACTATTACTATCATTACTACTACTACTACTACTACTACTACTACTACTATTACTACTACTACTACTACTACTACTACTACTACTACTACTACTACTACTACTACTACTACTACTACTACTACTACTACTGCCACTACTACTGCTACTACTACTATTACCATTACTACTACATTACTGTTATTACATTACTGTTATTACAACAACTGGTACTTCTACTGTTTTACTACTACTGTTGCTGCTGCTATCATCACTTGCATCCTCATTCTTATTATCATCATTATCATTACCATCACTGCACCAAACACAGGTGTAGTTGTGTAATATTAATAAAGCATCAGAAGTCACCATGTCCTGCACTGAACATTGTCAGTTTGGGGGGGTGGGGTGGGTATAAATACAAGAAAAAAAATACACCAACAGATTATCACCTGCCCACGCAGTCACATATGTCCTTAACATTTTATTTGGCCCCAGGTAGGTAGGTAGGTAGAGTATGTGACCTTCATTTGGGGGGATACCTGTGAAAGGGTCAGCGTCAACCTCAACCTGTGTGACAGCAGGACATGAGTTATGCAAGTGGACAGTGGTGGTGGCATGAGTTAGTGGTTCTATGTAAAGTAAGATCATTGCCTTGCATTGGTGTAGTGTGTAGGGATGCTTGGCGAGGCCTTGATTGCTGAATGCCTTACGCTTCCGTGTCCCTACAACGCACTCCTCAACGGCCGTGATAACAACGAGGTGCCTTGAATTATGTATGCGATGACGGTGTGTCTGGAAGGGCGGCTCGGCGCAGGTGGCCACATGGGGATGAACAATGAGTCTCTGGGATTAAACAAGCACAGCCCTGCGCCTCCCTCCCTGGGCGGCCCCAAGCGGCGGGGTGAGGCGAGCCGGCGGGCTGTTAATAGCCGGCTGGCCTGGGTTATTGGTGCTCCGTTCGGGGACATTATTGTGTGGTGTAGAGGCTTTTACATATATCATACCGGCACTCGGCTGCCTCTGCTGCCGTTGTTACCACTGTTGTTATTCTACCGCTTTCACCATTATTGCCGACACTGCCACCAATATCACCTTTACTTTCACTGCCAACGTAGCAATATCAATACCCAGCAACACCCATCACCAGTACACCCAACCACCACCACCACCACCACCACCAACACCACCACCACCAACACCACCACCACCACTACCACCACCGCCATCAACCCATCCACCACCACTACCACCTTCCCCACCACCACCACCACCACCCTAGAGCACATAAGGCTCCGCGTCACACAGTCAACGTCGTGAGCCATACTTGCATCTGTTGCAGTTTCATATGATTAACATTTTGCATAGAGAAGGTTTCCCAACTGCTGAGTCCGTTTAGGCAGCAGCGAGTGAAGGTGAGGTGCTGTGCCTGCTGCTCAATCAGCCTCGTTATCGGGAGGAGTGTCTGGAGGGATGCATGTAGGGATCAGGACGGGGAAGGAGGAGACGGCCTGTAGACAAGGAGGAGCAGCGTGGTGTAGTCCGGAACACCGTCTCGTCTGTCAATCCACAGCATAGACGGGAGGCTGCGTCGGGTCTGCACTACCTGATGGCGGGTTTTCAAAGGTTACAGGATTTTTGTTATAGATGAAATATGTTATAAATGTAATACTTAAAATAAGGCGCATTATAGTACGAGTTGTGTGCACCTCGTGACTTTGTGCCGACGGTGCCAAACAATCCTGGTTGGCCTGAGCAGCGTGTGAACAACACCATTGAGCAGGCCAACGCTTGCGATGGATAATGGACCATGACACAATAGATCACATGGCTAACACAGTCACAGTCTGATTAATCACATTCTGCTGCGTAGAGACACCTGGCACCTGCTCCCCTGCCCTAGGGAATATGCTCCCACCAGCCTCTAGTAATGATTAGGATCCTGGATGGTGACAGGGATGTAATGTAATGGGTAAAACTTCTCAAACAGTATAGTAATGCGTGTACTGTCTTTGTGCTCTGCTAAATACTGAAGCAATTGTTTCAAGGCACTTAGTGAGATTTGAACAGACAATAGAGGAGTTGATAATGATGTAGTCATGTAGTAGTGGGGTGGGCGGTGGAGGCAGTTACCAATTTAAGTGTCGTTTGTACCACTCAGAAGCACCACTCAGAAGGTGAAGGCGGTGAAGGAGCGCTGCCTGCCTATCACACCAATTAAGAATCAGTTCCGCTAGTAATGCTCACCTGTATATACAGCAAGTGATTCAAATGTGTTTGTGACTTGAAGCTTAACTCACGGGGTTTCATGACAACTAAGGTAACAAGGGGTATGGGAGGAGGCTGGCTGAGGCATGATGAAATACCTAACATAGCTATGTTCAGGAATTAGCAATGTGGAACACTGGCGGAGTTGATGCTGCATCAAATTCCTTCACATCTTGGTGAATCAAAATGGTTCAAGAATGCAGGTCTCGCAAGGGCCGCGCAACAAGTTCACGGAGCACCTGGCAATCAGGAGACGGGTGGTTAAGGCAGTTTATTTAGTTGAAAAAAATAAGGCTCTAAGTACTGTGAGGGTTACGTGCGGACGAGTTACGCAGTAACTAACTTTTAGGCTTATCGATTTGGAACAGTTTGATGGCATGCGAGAGTAAATGTGTAAAATATTACCGTAGAAACTAAGTCTTATGTTGAGTTTTTAGTTACAAAGAACACCATAAAATTTATTTTAGTGAATTTGTATCCTTATGAATATTACTTTGTTTAATTAGTTGTGCATAATGAACACACACACACACACACACACACACACACACACACACACACATACACACACACACACACACACACACACACACACACACACACACACACACACACACACACACACACACACACACACACACACACACATCTATTTTTTTTTATCTATCAATCTATCTATCAATTATTTATCTATATCTGTCAGTGTCTGTCTGTCTATCTATCTGTTTATCCATCTATCTATAAATCTTTATCTATCTCTCTGTCTGTCCTTGTGTCTAAATCAGTTTGTCAGTTTGTATGTTTGTCTCCCTGTCTGTACGTTTGTTTGTCTGTTTATCTAGCTATCTATATATTTGTATATATATATATATATATATATATATATATATATATATATATATATATATATATATATGTGTGTGTGTGTATATATATATATATATATATATATATATATATATATATATATATATATATATATATATGTATATATATATATATATATATATATATATATATATATATATATATATATATATACATATATATACACACACACATATAGATAAATATATACTTATAAATAGATAAATATATGTGATATATATAATAGTAGTAGTAATAATAATTATAGTAATAATAACAATAATAATATTAATAATAATAATGATAATAATAATAACAATAATATATAATAATAAATGGTTTATTAGCACGGCACTCAGGGACTGAAAATTTACAAGTAAGGAAATATGTATATGTGTGTGTATGTGCGTGCGTGTGTGTGCTTGCATGCATGCGTGTGTGAGTATGGGCGTGCATGCGTGTGTGTGTTTCTGTGTGTGTAAATAAGTTTATAGATAAATAAAAAACAAACTTTATGAAGTCTGCAGAGTCTGAAAAGCAACATTAATTTCAGAAAGGATGAAAGAAACTTGGAAAGTACTTCCTCAACCAACCCTTTTACCTGCTAATTACACCATGAATGCACTCCTAACAACGCAATTTGACCTGAATTACGTTTATGTACATGGGTCGGGACTGCATTGTACAGGAAGAGTCAAAGGAAAACTTGAGTGAATGTCATTTGTTTAGTATTTCCGTGGAGGCCAATGTTCCAGTTTAGTTGGATTAGTTCACGACACTAAGCTTCATTTGGATGTAACTTATTACAATAGATAAGGTTTGATGAGGTAAATGAATACCCCAAGATGTATTCATGCTTACCTTAACGTCACCATCGGATGTGCCTCGACAACAAGGAGGGAAAGAAAGGCCCGTGGATGTTGTGACTAATATTACGAAATACATTTATTAATCTTGTTATATATTCTCAAAGTTCATGTAGACCAAAATGTAGCGAAAATTATTATGTGGAACGCGAGCGAAATTTGGTAATTATATTTCCCATGCAAATTATGTTTTCTGTCGATGTGGAGTAGAAGTGACATATTTTCAACATCAATCATATTTTTATTTTATGTGGAATGACAAAGCAATCGATCAACGGAATGGTGTGTTGGAAGGACGTGGTGCGAACCCTCGACTACCATGACGTGCTGGCCCTCACGTGGTAGTGCGTGGCTAATGTTGAAACTAAATAATACTGTAATTCCTGCTCTTCTTCGTAGTATGTTATTTTGAACGACACACACGCTCTTGTGGCGCTGGGAGCTTGTTTGCAAAACACTGGAGCAAAACGCCACCACAGGCGTTCCCTGAGCAGCCTCTCACCTGCACTGGGAGGAGTCTCTCCCGCAGCTTACAACTGCCAAAAGTTGAAAACCAATAATTAGGACCAGGCTCGTGCAAGACAGAAAACTTTTTTGCCCAGGTGAAAACTTTAGCATTGGTGCAATAAAAAGAATCTGAGAGTAATCAGCTCAGGTAACAGGGCTTATCGCAAGGAAGATAGAAGTTTAAAGAAATTACATTTACATGTACTTACTTCCATCAGACACAAGACAGGTATTTTGTGGAAAAGACTTGTGTTTTCTTTCCTCGTGAGGCAACCTCATAACACTGTTTATATAAGTTTGTGTTGGTTGTTTTGCGTGTACATTAATACACCTTGACGGTCGACAGTGAACGTCTCTGTTTCGTTGTTTATAAAAAAAAAAAAACAGTACTGATACTTGTGTTAACAGACTGGTAGCATTCTCTGCGAGACGTCATCCGTGGCAGCTTGCTGCATAATTCCACAAGGCATTTACTTTGTAGTATTACATGTGTTTCTAAGAAGTGTTTCTCGTTTAGTGAGGCGGATGGAGGAGGATGCCTGCGCCAGCCTGCTACCGGCACGTCACTCTCGAGGTAGAAGTTACAAGCGATGGGGAGAAAAAACAATTCAGAAGAAGTGAGAAGAGCTCCACAATGCTCTCAGAACTTTTAGGAAGAGCTCAGCTTTTCTCCGACGCTGCCAGCCCGCGGGGAGAGAGAGAGGAGACAATGGCTCTTTCTTCCCTCTCGCCTCAGGTCCTCTTTTTCATTCTCTTCTGTTCTGCCTGGCTGCTATTAGCTTACTCCATTAAGACTTACAAAAGTGTAGTGCACGGCTCTTTTGAGGAGCGATGGGGCCTTCCTTACATTATTTATGCTCTAGATGACATTCTTATACATGAAATGAGAGGAAAGGAAAAAAACACAACATTTCATAAAAGCAAGGCACGTGCCGTGTGTTAGTGGGTCGATCTGGCCAACTTCTCACCCACCAACAGTCTCCCGCCGCTTGCGTGTGTGTGGTCGCGTCCCCGTGATGAGTGACACACTAATACACCACCACCGCGATTACGCCTTCGAGCACAAATGCAGATCCTTCGCTGACACCAAACCGGAGCTGAGAGAAGATAATTTAGTCACATTATCTTACAGCTGACGGCACCTCGCGCACGTGGATTATCTCACTCACTCGCACACGCAACGCATCCTCCGTACCAGCTGTCACCGTGCGCTGATGGTGTGGGAGGGTAAGCCAGCGATGGCAGCCGCTGCATTCTCGTCTTGTTAGGGAAGTGAGACAAAGGGAGGGAGGCATCGTATCTTACACCATTTTTTTCCTCCCCTTCAGTTCCCAGATGAGGCAGTGGTGACGTGAATAATACAACAGTAGGGTCTGAGCACGTCGCCAACAAGGGAAGACAGGTTGTAATCCGTCACGTCGTCGCTCAAGTTATTACTGCCGGACACTTCTCGTTAGGGAGGAATCGAGGCTCCCTTCTCTCCCATCATTATTTCTCTCCTATCGTCTCCTCTCCCCTTGGATGTGCCTGCCTGCCTCCCTACAAGCTCCTTTTATTTTAGTGTGTTTTTTTCTTGCTTATTCCCCCACCACTGATCCTGCCTAAATCCTATTCCATCTCTGCCTAATTACTATGCATTTGAAGGAGTAAAGGATAGCAAGACAAAAAAAAAAATAACCACAAAACAAATACAAATAATACATGAAATAAAAAGAAGAAAAACTCACTTTGTGTATAATAAATAAATATAGAAACATGATTCCTATAACCAAAAGGGAATCTATAATTGATAACTGGAGTTTATTGTAGTGGAAAGCGGTGCAGGTGTAATCAATTAGACGAAGTAGGTAAACCGGCGCGGGACGTGTTGAAAAGTACTTTTATCAGTCATTCATACCAGTGATCTTTTTGAAACTTGTATTATTTATGTCGCAGAAGCAGGATGTTGTGCAAAGGGGGAGAGAGACAGAGAGATAGATAGATAGAGAGAGAGAGAGAGAGAGAGAGAGAGAGAGAGAGAGAGAGAGAGAGAGAGAGAGAGAGAGAGAGAGAGAGAGAGAGAGAGAGAGAGAGAGAGAATCCTGATATTGTAGCTTGCTTAATATGTCGTGTGTGTGTGTGTGTGGGTGTGGGTGTGGGTGTGGGCGTGGGTGTGGGTGTGGGCGTGGGTATGTGGGTATGTGGGTGTGTCTATAAATGTTCAGTCCATCAGGAACACGTGTTCGTCCAATTGAACGAGTCACATTCATGTATAAATTCTCTCTCTCTCTCTCTCTCTCTCTCTCTCTCTCTCTCTCTCTCTCTCTCTCTCTCTCTCTCTCTCTCTCTCTCTCCTCTCTCTCTCTCTCTCTCTCTCCTCTCTCTCTCTCTCTCTCTCTCTCTCTCTCTCTCTCTCTCTCTCTCTCTCTCTCTCTCTCTCTCTCTCTCTCTCTCTCCTCTCTCTCTCTCTCTCTCTCTCTCTCTCTCTCTCTCTCTCTCTCTCTCTCTCTCTCTCTCTCTCTCTCTCTCTCTCTCTCTTACATAAATGTATGGATTATGGTATGACTTTCCCTGGACGTGAAATAATTAAGTTAATGCACATTCCTATACGCGTTACTTTTTTACCTGTTGGAATGAAAGGTTCACGTTATTAGGTAATGGGAAGTACAGAAGATTACGAGAAAAAAATTACACTGATTTTTCTCTGCTATTCTTATGTTGAAGCGGCTTGGGGTAAAGAGAATGTATTTGAAAGCATATTGTTCTATTTGAGAAACGACGGTACAGGTAGTGAGGAAGTAGGTCATGGTATTAATTTTTAGGTAATGAAACGTTATAGGATGAACGGTGAGTCTATTAGTGTGTCGTGCCTGTGTGGTGCAACCTATGAATCAAGTGCAATTATATTTACACTATGGAAAAGAGCAGCGCATAAA
>JAPQNM010000045.1:4410155-4412655 GCA_029783475.1 Metacarcinus magister | reverse complement strand
ACTTGTTAGACAGCCTCCATCAGCCCCACACAACGCCCGGCCGCCCCTCTGCTGGCCTGGTGTTGGGCTGGTCACACTGAGCCGCAGTAAGGAAGGTTTTTGAATCACCTGCGGACCCCTGCGATTAATGTTCATCCCCGCAGCTCGCTCAGGCCCTGTATCATACTGCGATTTTTTTTCCTTTTTTTTATTTTAGATTCCGGCAAAAGTGAATTTTTAAATAATTTAATGGTTTATCTAATTAGAATTCTTTTTATACTGCAGGAAGTATAAGCTGGTTATTATTACAGTTAAAAAAACGTATCCATTGATATTTTTATTATTCACTGCTCCGTGCCTGAAGGCCGCCAGTAATTTAAGATTTTACTCTGTGTATAAAAATGAGTGGAAATATAATTAAATGTGCCGTATACGCTCACGTTTAGATACACACAAAGGGTGCAGGTAATGCAGCATGACATTACAAACTGTTGTGAGACAGTTTTACTGTTCCTTTCATGTCGTTGGAAGAGACAGTGACCGTAACGTGTCGTCCGGCCCTACAGACTCACGCTAGTTTGATCCGTCAGCTTCCAGCGCGGGAAATGGAGTGGTGCAGAGATAAACTGCGCGCCATTGTATTTCTTGTTTCGCATTTGCTGTGTGAAAGAGTGAGAGAGAGAGAGGGAGAATAGATTTGGTGTTGGGCTAAACTTGGAAGTGTCGAGTGTGAGAGGAGGAAGACTATTGTGTGTCGGTGTGATGGAGTGTTTGCTATTGTGGTGAGGACTGCTGCTTGCGTGGGGGGGGGAGAGTGGGCACGGGTGTCGGGATGACGGGCGGGAGTACCTATATAGCAAGGCCTTGTATGTGTATGTGCTGGTGGAAGGCAAGAACATATCTCCTTCAGTATCACCTTTATAGCAACGTAAAGAATGACACCACTACTTACGACACACTAACTTATCCCTCACAGTACCTCTCATCCAACCTTACTTTATGCCTCCACTCGTACCATATCTCCTTCTTCACTCCCAACCTCTTGTCCCGGAGAATGTGGTAGTGTAGAAGAAAGCAAAAATGTTTTCAGCATACCACCTCCTCTACTTCCTCCTCCTCCTCCTCCTCCTCCTCCTCCTCCTCCTCCTCCTCCTCCTCCTCCTCCTCCTCCTCCTCCTCCTCCTCCTCCTTGTCGTCCTTGCTCCTCGCACGCACGCATTGCACACGAGGCACACTGTAATATTACCTGTCTCATTATCAATTATGACTGGTCGAGTAATCTTATCGAGCGGCGGCGTGCAATTGCGGTCCCCGGCAGGTAAGCAGTGCATCCTGCTACCGCTGCTTGCTGCTTCCTGCTTGTATGAGTGTTTTCATTCTCGTTTTCTATTTTTTTTTTTTCTCTCTTTCTGTCTCTGTTTCTTTCTTTCTCTTTTGCTCTTTTTCTTTCTCCACAGATTAGGAACCCGTTATAATGGAACAAGGGCAGATTATTAAGCCTTCAGTGAGACCTGCTTGACATTGCAGTGTGGCTCGTCCAATGAGAAAAACCTTTACAACATACAAATGAAGTTCTCGAAACAAAAACAAAAACATCAGAATTAATGACAACGAAAGATCATCATGTACAATGTGAAAAGTCAGAAATGCGTCAAGGAGTTCAGTGTTTCAACCACGTTAAGTAAGAATAAAAGTTGGCCACGCACGCACCACCTTTGAATTGTGTGTGTGGCGGTGATGTAGACGTAGCAGCGTTGGGCGGTGACACGCAATTATGTGTAGTGTAGGGCTGTTACAGGTTTATGAGGCCTCTCTACCTCTCTTTGTATGCAATTATATGTATACTTTCAACACACACACACACACACACACACACACACACACACACACACACACACACACACACACACACACACACACACACACACACACACACACACACACAAATGCATACTCGTAAATACACTGCAGAAGGAAATAAACCCATGAGAATCAAATTTGTATATCCAACAACAGCTTTAAAATACTCCAAAGAACAGGCAAATTGAAGGCTATGCAAGAATACAAGGAAGTTTGGATGAAAAGACTTGAAGGAAGGAGAGAGAGAGACCAGAAGCGAAAAAGTTGTACCAAGAAGTAAAGGAAAAAAAAACTGAACTGAAGAGAAGAAATATTTGAAGAAAAGAGAACAGAAGAGAAAAAAAATATTGCAAAAGAAAGAGATGAGTGGATGAAAAACCAGTAAGTAGGATTAAGAAAGTCGGTGAGTGAGTAAAACCTCGAGAGAAGACAGAGCTAAGAAGACACTGAAAAAAAGAATTTGAAGAAGGAGAGATAAGAGTGGGAGAGAGAGAAGAAGAAAAAAAATAATAACAAAAAGTGATATTGTTATTCTTGGCAAGGAGCGACATTATCATCATCATCATCATCATCATCATCATCATCATCATCATCATCATCATCATCGCTGCAAGACAACCTTCTCCACTCATCTCTATCGAATGTCCGTCAATTCCAGGAC
>JAPQNM010000045.1:4387655-4405155 GCA_029783475.1 Metacarcinus magister | reverse complement strand
GAACGCTGAGGAAAGTTAAGAAAATTTGTCCACCTCATTGTGCCGCGGGAGAAGACTGGCCATTATTTCATTCCCAATCATTTTTGTTCAGGGAAAATATTTCTTTTCCGAAAAATGGTGTGGATGACATATATATATATATATATATATATATATATATATATATATATATATATATATATATATTATATTTATATATATGCATATATATATATATATATATATATATATATATATATATATATATATTATGTTTATATATATATGCATATATATATATATATATATATATATATATATATATATATATATATATATGTATATATATATATATATATATATATATATATATATATATATGTTTATATATATGCATATATATATATATATATATATATATATATATATATATATATGTATATATATATATATATATATATATATATATATATATATATATATATATATATGTATATATGTATGTATATACACAAGCAAACACACACACACACACACACACACACACACACACACACACACACACACACACACACACACACACACACACACACACACACACACACACACACACACTTACTTATTTTCCTATAGTAATAACAACAACAACTACTACAGTAGAGATGGATGTGAAGGGTAAAGAAACTAAACTTGTGATGTGCTTTGAATTAGTAATACAACTTCAGTGTAGTCATAAAGTAACTTGGAATCATAAGAACGGAAAGCTGCCACATATACAATTAATACAATGACTTACATCACTGCAGTCCACTTAATGTAAATATCTGTGCCTCTCCTTATACACACACCAACATTTTCTTAAGCAGCAAGTCACGTCCGAGAACAAAAATATACATGTACTTGAAAAAGATATACATAAATATGAAAAAGAGACCACTGGTATCAGGGCTAACATCCTCCAATTAGTGCCTGTTGAAGTCGGTCTCAGTTTCTTGTAGCCAACGTGTTGATCCATTTGGCAGGTGCGGTGGTATTCCCCTGAGGGCTTGAATGATTGCAGGGACACGAAGTTTCTCCCTTCCTACCTGCCGTCAGCTTCTACTGGGTGTGTTTGTTCACCCAGCTGCCTGTTCCTCCCCTTCATCTCTTTACTTCCTCTCTTCTTCCCTCCTTTTTCTCACCCCCTCCTGTCGTGTTCCGTCATCTCATCTCTGTTGTGGTTTTGTTCAGCCTTTCTCCCTCCCTTCCTCTCTCCCTCCTGTCAGTCGTGTTCTTCCTCGCATATCTTCTAGTCTGGCATTCCCCCTTTTTCTCGTCCCGTATTCCCCTCCTCCTCCTCCTCTTCCTCTTCCCCCCTATGCTATGCCACCCTGCCATGGCCCCTGCCGCCATCCACGCCTGGTCACTTCCCTGCAGGGGGTTCCATTCCGTCACCGGTCTGCCTCCAGTTACCTTCGTCCAGGAGACATATTAGGGCTTCTGCTCCTCCGTCAGCAACGCTCCCTCATTTAGCGCCTTAACAAGGGAAGGAGAGCGTGGGGGCGTCTGGATGAAGTCTTAATTAACTTTGGGTATGAACAAACAAAGGGGCGGAAATCCCACGTCCACTGTTCCTCAACAGTGTATTAAGAAATTAATTAAATCTTAAATGAAGTTAGGTATGAGTGTTTCGCCGGCGGTGAAGCCAAACTCGTGATCCACGCGGCATCATGCTGGATATACGTAATGGACTTTGTGTGCAGAATGCAATAATGGTGCGCTGTTTTCACCACACTAGAGGAAGGTCTCCTCAGCTTACCACTGTCATTTTCAGTCTTTTTCTTCTTTGAGTTTTTGACGAAAGTGACACAAGGTTGTGACCAGCACACTGGTGGCTGTGAGCAGTAAGGACTGGTACGTGTGGGGCTGATGCTGCTGATGTGTTGTTTTGATGTGTACTTGGTTGATGGTACTGAGTCTTATCACCTCAAAGAAATGCAAATCATTTTCTTTATAATTATAATAGTAAAAGTTTCTTTTAACACAGAAGATATATCTACTTACAGAGCCATGCAACTATTAGTATATTTATGCAAATGTAAGCAGTTCATGGATGATTTATTATTTGAATGATTAAGAAAGGACATCTTCATAGATTTATTGTTACGCAAACCAGAGGAAGGTCTGCCTCTCCCCCTCATGCCACGGTCTTCCTTTGACCCCGTCACGCACAGCCAAATGTTGAAATTCAGTATTAAAGAAAACACTGTTGAATGGATGATAACCATAAGAATGCTTCATTATCCTGCTCGGCCAGTGAGCTTCTATAAACCCAGGAAGCACGATTCCGAGGAGTCTGTTCGTAGTATTCATTGTTCGTAGCCCGGCCTCGTTGGCATTGTTCTCCACGGAGCGTCTCTGAAAAGACCTGTTGTGATTGTTGTTACATATCAATGTATTTCTGGAGCCACATTATATTAATTCTGAACCATTTCTTGTGTAATATATACTTGTGTATGTGTGTGTGTGTGTGTATATATATATATATATATATATATATATATATATATATATATATATATATATATACATGTATGTATGTATGTATGTATAGTATCATTAGCATCATCATTGTCTTCATCAACAGCCCCTATGAGTCCACTGCAGGACAAAGGCCTCCGCCAACCTTCTCCACTCATCTCTATCAGCTGCCTGTCTTTTCCAGGTTACTCCTGCAAAACTTACTGACTCATTTATCTATCTAGTTATTTATCTGCCCTGCCTTTTATTACCATTTCTGGGTTGTCATTATGTTACTCTAACAGTCCATCTATTATATGTTCATCGCATGACGTGTTCATTTTTATCTTTTAATTGTGGTCAAGATGTTTTCAACTTTGGTCTGCTCCCTAATCCATGATGTTGTCTTCCTATCATGCCATGCTATGCCAAGCAATGTTCTCTTCATTCCCCTTTGGGCACTTTAAAGTTTTTGTTCTCTTCGTAGGATGGTGGGATCGTGCAGTACATGATGATGGTTTAATGCAAGAATCACGTAAGGTCATACATTCGTAAGAAGACTTAAGTGTTATTATATAGTGTGTTGGCGAGGGTTGCCTCATGCACTCACCCCTCCCCTGAGTGGTGGTCATGACGGAAATCAATAAGGGCAGAGGAGGGAGGCCCCAGTGCCGAACATGAAGCAGGCAGCCGAGGGGGGGCGGAAAGGAGGGTTGGCCTAATGAGGTGCGTGGCGGTGAGTCAAATACCAGCACGGTGCGGCGGCGGCGGCGGCTGACCTGCTGGGAGGCATGTGGGGGGAGGCGGCATGTTGGGGGGGAGTGACAATCAGGTGTGAACTGGAGCTTCAGTGTCGATTAGGATTCATGGATAGACCGTAGGATGGATTATCATCAGTCAGCGGCAAATTAGTTTGTATTGCACACACTTTTCATCTTCCTGTCGCCTTGTAGCTGTGTGTGTGTGTGTGTGTGTGTGTGTGTGTGTGTGTGTGTACAATGCTCAAGACTCTTCCCTGTAGTAGTGTGTAATGCCTTAAGTTTGCCATCACATGTGTACTCTTTGGATTATGTGACTTGCTTTGAAAAGTGTTTTGCTGTTGTGTCATCCGTGACGGTGTGGTTTACTCTCCGACTCGTAATGACTTGTCAATTTTTTTGTTTTAATCTACTTGATCAAGTGTATCTGTAAACTAGTCCACGCCAATTAATTACTTAATAATAAAATTTACCTCAATATTCAGAAATCATCTTGTCTCAGATGTGCCAGTTTGCTGTTTCAGATGTCATAGGTGTTCGTTCCATAGATATCCAGATGCATTAGTTTGTGTACGTAAGTCAAGACTATTTCTCCAGTCAAATAATGATAAATACCGATGTTGTGGCTAGAAGTAATTTTATAGATAGGAGCTGTCAAGATCCATATATACCAAGTCAGCTCACAGCGACGCGCGTACACTGGGTGTATATGGATCTTGATCAAGTCATCAAGTCATCACCAAGAAAACAGAGGATGAATGGTGACTTTAATTTTATTATTTTTTTTAGAGAGAGAGTAATGCAATAGAAAAGCGAACAGATTGCCAAACGGGGAGGAAACTGGAACTAAAGGTGTGATGTGTTTGCTGGTTGTGATGGGTGATCACTGGTGCTGGGGGAAGCAGCAGTGATGTGTTGTTGGTTGGTTGTGATGGGTGATCACTGCTGCTGGGGGAAGCAGCAGTGATGTGTTGTTGGCTGGTTGTGATGGGTGATCACTGCTGCTGGGGGAAGCAGCAGTGATGTATTGTTGGCTGTTTGTGATGGGTGATCGATCACTGCTACTGGGGGAAGCAGCAGTGATGTGTTGTTGGATGGTTGTGATGGGTGATCGATCACTGCTGCTGGGGGAAGCAGCAGTGATGTGTTGTTGGCTGGTTGTGATGAGTGATTGATCACTGCTGCTGGGGGAAGCAGCAGTGATGTGTTGTTGGCTGGTTGTGATGGGTGATCACTGCTGCTGGGGGAAGCAGCAGTGATGTGTTGTTGGCTGGTTGTGATGGGTGATCACTGCTGCTGGGGGAAGCAGCAGTGATGTATTGTTGGCTGGTTGTGATGGGTGATCACTGCTGCTGGGGGAAGCAGCAGTGATGTGTTGTTGGCTGGTTGTGATGGTGTGATCACTGCTGCTGGGGGAAGCAGCAGTGATGTGTTGTTGGCTGGTTGTGATGGGTGATCACTGCTGCTGGGGGAAGCAGCAGTGATGTGTTGTTGGCTGGTTGTGATGGGTGATCACTGCTGCTGGGGGAAGCAGCAGTGATGTGTTGTTGGCTGGTTGTGATGGGTGATCACTGCTGCTGGGGGAAGCAGCAGTGATGTATTGTTGGCTGGTTGTGATGGGTGATCACTGCTGCTGGGGGAAGCAGCAGTGATGTATTGTTGGCTGGTTGTGATGGGTGATCACTGCTGCTGGGGGAAGCAGCAGTGATGTATTGTTGGCTGGTTGTGATGGGTGATCACTGCTGCTGGGGGAAGCAGCAGTGATATGTTGTTGGCTGGTTGTGATGGGTGATCACTGCTGCTGGGGGAAGCAGCAGTGATGTGTTGTTGGCTGGTTGTGATGGGTGATCACTGCTGCTGGGGGAAGCAGCAGTGATGTATTGTTGGCTGGTTGTGATGGGTGATCACTGCTGCTGGGGGAAGCAGCAGTGATGTATTGTTGGCTGGTTGTGATGGGTGATCACTGCTGCTGGGGGAAGCAGCAGTGATGTATTGTTGGCTGGTTGTGATGGGTGATCACTGCTGCTGGGGGAAGCAGCAGTGATATGTTGTTGGCTGGTTGTGATGGGTGATCACTGCTGCTGGGGGAAGCAGCAGTGATGTGTTGTTGGCTGGTTGTGATGGGTGATCACTGCTGCTGGGGGAAGCAGCAGTGATGTATTGTTGGCTGGTTGTGATGGGTGATCACTGCTGCTGGGGGAAGCAGCAGTGATGTATTGTTGGCTGGTTGTGATGGGTGATCACTGCTGCTGGGGGAAGCAGCAGTGATGTATTGTTGGCTGGTTGTGATGGGTGATCACTGCTGCTGGGGGAAGCAGCAGTGATGTATTGTTGGCTGGTTGTGATGGGTGATCACTGCTGCTGGGGGAAGCAGCAGTGATGTATTGTTGGCTGGTTGTGATGGGTGATCACTGCTGCTGGGGGAAGCAGCAGTGATGTATTGTTGGCTGGTTGTGATGGGTGATCACTGCTGCTGGGGGAAGCAGCAGTGATGTATTGTTGGCTGGTTGTGATGGGTGATCACTGCTGCTGGGGGAAGCAGCAGTGATGTATTGTTGGCTGGTTGTGATGGGTGATCACTGCTGCTGGGGGAAGCAGCAGTGATGTATTGTTGGCTGGTTGTGATGGGTGATCACTGCTGCTGGGGGAAGCAGCAGTGATGTATTGTTGGCTGGTTGTGATGGGTGATCACTGCTGCTGGGGGAAGCAGCAGTGATGTATTGTTGGCTGGTTGTGATGGGTGATCACTGCTGCTGGGGGAAGCAGCAGTGATGTGGGGCCTGTGTGATGGGAGTCACACGTTGGGTTGGGTGATGGGAGTCACACGTTGGGTTGGGTGATGGGAGTCACACGTTGGGTTGGGTGATGGGAGTCACACGTTGGGTCGGGTGATGGGAGTCACACGTTGGGTCGGGTGATGGGAGTCACACGTTGGGTCGGGTGATGGGAGTCACACGTTGGGTCGGGTGATGGGAGTCACACGTTGGATCGGGTGATGGGAAGCTGGAATCGCCGCTGGGATGACACGGGAATTGTAGGAATTTACTGGTGCAGACAGAGTGTAGGGGAGACGGGAAGGACGACCTTGAAGAAGCACTGGAGGCCGAGGTGGGGAAGGAGGCCTCGGGGTCGCTCTTCAGACCCTCCTCCACCTCCACCTCAAACTGTTGCACGAGAGAAACTGAAACCAAATTTATTATAAATTACAATTACCAGAATAAGGAAAAGAAGATGATGTGTGTTCCAGGGTGAAGACTGATGGAGGTAAAGGCTAACGAGGGCTGTGTTGCCCGCTGTACGTTTCCTACCTCCAGGTGATACCCAAACCATAAGTAACACACACACACACACACACACACACACACACACACACACACACACACACACACACACACACACACACACACACCAAGATACATGAACATGTCTCGGGTAATACTTCAGATATGAACATTTTTAAGGCATCACTGAACTCCTTATGCAATGTCCCATTATTATAGGTATATAAAATAACTACTTTACTGAGAAAAGTTTCGAGAAAATATGGTGTGAACAGTAATGTATGTTTTTACTTTTAGTGCGTGGTCGATAAAAATAAAAATAAAAGTAAAAATTTGCCAAAAAATTGTTATTTTTAGCTATTGGTATGTAATACTTACATGCATTATTTTTGTCCCGATTAGTTCTACACAGTAAAGTAAAATTCACCGCTGTAGCATAGATGATGGATGAAAAATCGAAGAAAAATTTAAGAAAAAAAGGGGTTTTCCGAAAACAAGGTCGACAAATATCATTCCGTCTGCTACTCTTCGCCACACAACATTCTCTCACCATCAAAACACGTATTTCTCTGTTATATATCACTTTGTTTATTCTTATTCGTTCCGCTACTTTTGAGTGTGGGTGAGAATGTTGCGTGCGAGGCTAGGCACCGCTGTTGTGGAGGGTCATTCATTTCCTTATTCCCCTGCTGTCCCCTGCTGTCCCTTACTCTTGCAGTGGTTCCCATTACCGTGATTGGCGGTGATGCTGAGTCCGCTCTTATCCGAATGGGAGTTCCATCGTGGAGAGTTGCTTTGGACATGCAGACTTTATCCTAAATATCGTGTCTGCAAGTGAACGAGTCCATAGCTCATGCTAATTTTCTTGATTTCCTCCGTGTATGCATGCATTATAGATAATGAGAATCCATCCTGAGTAATTATTATCAGAAATTATCTATTTTCCCTTTGAAATATAGACAGTAGCTACATTGAGCTCTAAGTAATATATCTTGAGCTAATGGACAGCTTGAAAGTATCCGCGCACGTACAGTAATTTATCAAAAAGTATATATAATCTGAAGGGGAAAATCGGCCGGTTCTACTTCAAGGTGTGTGTGTGTGTATGTTATGAGAGAGAGAGAGAGAGAGAGAGAGAGAGAGAGAGAGAGAGAGAGAGAGAGAGAGAGAGAGAGAGAGAGAGAGAGAGAGAGAGAGAGAGAGAGAGAGAGAGAGAGAGAGAGAGAGAGAGAGAGAGAGAGAGAGAGAGAGAGAAAGCAAATAGATGAGCAACTAATAATTCATATAACATACACTCAGTTAAACAATATTCATAAATAAATCGAGGTTGGATGGAACTTGAAAATATACAAAACCAAACTCAAAATGAAAACATGAACACCATCAAAATAAATGTTGGAGTGAGTGGCTGCGGAGAGAAGGACGAGCAAAGACCACGGACGAAGGGAACATACACTTGCACTGAGGCTTTAGCGTGATAAAACATAAAGATACATAAGAGGACGCAAGATTCAGAGGGGCGGTGCAGGCGGTAGAGAGGGCGGCGGCTGATAGAATATGCAGGAGGCCCGTGAAGAGGGTGTTAGTGGAGCGAGGTGACAGAATTTGGGCCAAGATGGAGACTAATGATTGAAAAGGTGGAAAGTGCAAGGTGGTGAGCAAATGTTAAGTGCAGGACAAGCAGGAAGGGTGTGCAGATTTGGGTGGTTGCGTGACGGGCGGGCATGACACCCTTACCTGGGGAGTCATTACAGGTGGGGAAGGAAGGGGTTAAAGGTGTCTACAGGGGCTGCGAGGTATGTTTCGCGGAATAACTTGATAGGGAATAGTCAACTGATGAATAAGAGTCACCGCTGTAAATTGTAATGCTATGGAAATTATGACTGGATGGATGAGGTGTGATCAGGTGATAAAATGATGAATAATAATCAATCGACATGCATATAATTTCTGCTGTGCTTTATTATCTGTTTTCTTTTTTCAATTTCATAGATGTGTTACTGCAACTTTTACTGCCACTGCTACGGCTGCTACTCTTCTACTATAGGAGTGTTCTACTACTGCTAATATGTTTTTAGTGTTCTACTGCTGTTATTACTATGTTGCTGGCTGCTCCTGGTGGTGGTGGTACTAATACTAATACTAATACTATTTCTACTACTACTATAATTACTATTTTCAATTCTGCAACTATTTCTACAATTACTATAATGTTACTGTACTTCTACTACTGCCGTTGCTGCTATTGTACGACTTCCATTAACTGGATGCAGCACCGTGAAAGCCCAGCCTTATCATTCCATAACACAAACCATTGACCACGTCCAGGCCGATAACTATATAGTCAAAAGCACAACCTTTTTTTTCCATGAATACGAGGAAAATAACTGTCTTCTTGCACAACCGGTATTTTGGCTTTATTTTTCTATTTTCCATTAAGTATTTTATTATCATCACAATAACTACTACTGGCTCTTGTTAGTACGACTACAAGAATAAAAATAACAACAACAACTACAACTACAACTACAACTACTACTACTACTACTACTACTATACTACTACTACTACTACTATCACAACATGCACCACCACCACCACCACCACCACCACTACCACCACCACCTCCACCACCACTCAACTTTTTATTCCAAACCTTGCATTCAAAATTGATAAAAGAAACAAAACAGCAAAAG
Source organism: Metacarcinus magister (assembly GCA_029783475.1). Classification (NCBI taxonomy): domain Eukaryota; kingdom Metazoa; phylum Arthropoda; class Malacostraca; order Decapoda; family Cancridae; genus Metacarcinus; species Metacarcinus magister. The sequence continues at coordinate 4,395,942 of JAPQNM010000045.1, read as the reverse complement.
TCGCAGCTCAGAGGTGGGGAAAAAAATAAAAAGCGGCGGAGAGTCTGTATATATGTATATGTGTGTGTGTGTGTGTATGTGTGTGTGTGTGTGTGTGTGTGTGTGCGTGTGTATGTGTATGTGTGTGTGTCCATAGTAGTTTGATCCCGGGGGTAATCACGTATCAGGACACCATTACACCACTTACTGGGTCAACTTTACCGCGGCCTTTGACTCATTAAGGGGCCCGACGCACCCACCGATCCAAGCCGCCCACTCGCCAGCACACCCGCCCGCCCGCCCACCCACCTCATCAACAACCGCCCAGAGGTATGGCTGCTCACGTATTTCGCGTCGGCCGCCTCCACGCACCCTATCCCAGTAAACTCATATTAACATTAATCGTGATAATGACTCGAATACTTTCAAAGCTCCGGCGTAAAATGTCGATCGGAGAGTGGAAGTTACTGCCGCGCCGCCAGCTAACCGGGGTATCAAATGCGAGAGATTATGCTCTTTGGCCGAAAATTAACAGTGGTGATTTGAACCTCCTCCCACCTCGGCTACCCCCCTGTCTCCTCTCCTCCCCTCCTTACCACCACCACCACCACTGCCAACCCTCCCCTCTTTCCTCCTCCCTCCTCCCCCACCACTTCCGTCACCTCGATTCTGCCTGGGTTAGCGTCATCATTTCATCAGAAGATTTTTTTTGTTTCGTTTTTCCCTTTTGCTATCTTCGTTTTTTTTTCTTCCTCTCTTATATTTCCAGATAGAGATTTTGTGGTGCTTGTTGTTAATGTTTTGTGTGTGTGTGTGTGTGTGTGTGTGTGTGTGTGTGTGTGTGTGTGTGTGTGTGTGTGTGTGTGTGTGTGTGTGTGTGTGTGTCTGTGTCTGTGTGTGTGTGTGCGTGAAATAATAAATAATATACCATGTCTCCGTTCTCGTTTGGAAGTTGGAGGGAAATTAGTAATCAAGTAGTTAGTTAGATGTAATTCATGCCTTTTGTTCTCTCTCTCTCTCTCTCTCTCTCTCTCTCTCTCTCTCTCTCTCTCTCTCTCTCTCTCTCTCTCTCTCTCTCTCTCTCTCTCTCTCTCTCTCTCTCTCTCTCTCTCTCTCTCTCTCTCTCTCTCGCTCTCTCTCTCTCAGGCCCATTAATCCCCTGCCTTTCCTCTATACCAATCATTGTTCCTATTTCTCATTAATCTCCCTCTGTCATCAAAAGCCCCTCCAGCACCACCACCCCCTTTCACTTATATACCCCCTCTTCCCTCCCTCCCTCCCTCTCTCTCTCTCCCTCCATGCCAACCTCCCTAAATACCCCTCCTTCACTTTCCTCCTTTACCCCTACACTACCCTCCCTTTCTCCCTTCCATACCCCTCCACTCTGTTAAATATTCATCGATTGTCTGTGATTTTTTTTTACCCCTCTCTCTCTTTCTCTATTTCTCTTTCTCGCCCCCTCTGCAGCCTCTTCTAACGTTCCTATTTCATCTCTGTCGCAGATTCTTTTTTTTTCCGAGGCTATTGATGAGTAAGTAATATTTGTTTTGCATCCGTGTTTGTCTCCTCGCAGCCGGAGTGTTTACCGACGCATTATACCGCTTCGCCTTATTTTCCCGGCAAACACTATAACTGACCCCCCCGTAATGGCCACTCGCTAAAATTCGCTTCGTAAATACGTAAATAGTGGTCCTGGTCCTCTGCCGTGGCCCTCCTCCACCTCCCTCCACCCTAGCCTTCCCTCAGTGCCTCGCGTGCCGGCAGAGGAAGGGTAAGGGGTGAGGGGTGCAAGGGGGCGGGGTGGGTGGAGGGAGCGGGTACCTTGCGCTCCTAAAACTGTCCCAGAGTGTTCGATGTAATTTCAGAAACGAGGATGAGTTGTTAGTTTCCGTCCACCTTGGTAGCTACGTAATATTTATTCTATTTGTACCTACCTTTTGTGTGTGTGTGTGTGTGTTTCTCTCTTTCTCTCTCTTTCTTTTCTCTTTCTCTTTCTCTCACTCACCTATCACCCATCACTCCTCTCACCCGCTCCCTCCATCCTCCTTCCACTCAGCATTACTCGTCTCTTACGTTATCCGCTCCCTCAGATCTCATACAGACTCGTTTTCTGGATCATCTCCATCACGAGCTTCCCTTTCAAGAGCACTTTTACCTGAAAACTCTTAAAGTATTGGTCAAATCACTCTCGTTCACACTGCAATGAATTAGAAGTGTAGTATTGGATGGAGAGCAACCGACAGCACACTTCTTCCTCCTTTGCCTCCTCCTCCTCCTCCTCCTCCTCCTCCTCCTCCTCCTCCTCCTCCTCCTCCTCCTCCTCCTGTGCCTCCATCACACCGAATTGCCCCTCCACCGCACCACCATTAATTTCCCGCGCAAACCGATCCCTTTCAATCAGGTTCGAGTCCTGCACACCGTTCTTTTCTCTTCCTTTCTTATTAACTCCTTTCCCAAGTCTGAGTTCTACTAAATCCACCCCCACCTCCTTTTCCTCCTATTTTTCCTACTTCTACTCTTCCTCCTCCTCCTCCTCCTCCTCCTCCTCCTCCTCCTCCTCCTCCTCCTCCTCCTCCTCCTCCTCCTCTCCTCTCTCCTCCTCCTCCCATTATCCTCTATTTCTCTCCTTTCCATCCCCCTCCTCCCGTTTCCACCCCCTCCCGTGACCGCTCCATTAATCCTGGTTTCTTTCCTACCTCGTCTTTGATCCGTCAGGCCCCTCCAAGCCCTGGTTGATGAAATAACCTCTCCCGTCTACCAGAGGTGGAGGCAGGCTGTTAGGAGGAAGGATGGCGGAGAACAGTGCGCGCCACACCGTCGTAAGAGGAAGAATACGAAACTCGACGTAAATGATGCCGATAATATTCACCTGCACAGTGACTCCAGGAAGCTGAAATAATTGTGTGCCAGTCACTGTTACTTTGTTTTATGAAGAATTACTGAAGGCAGTTATAGATGAAATACTTCCTTACGTCAGAAATAAAAAGTAATTGGAAAAGCACCTTGCAGTATCTTGGTCTTTGATTTGTGTTGCCAGCACTACTTTGTGTTGGTGGAGGCGTGGTGTTGGTCCTGTGGTTTCCTCCTCCGCTGCACGGAAGACGCAGTAATGACTGCTAGACATGTAAGTTAAAACAGCTCCTGACTGATCTTGAATCTTGATTGTGTCATCGCTTGTCGTTAAAGCCACCCTGTGTCGGATTAATCTCCGTTGAATTGTTACAACCTCGCAGATTTTCGCTTTGAGCCTTCTGCGATAGGTTGAGAGCCCCCACAGACACCACTTGCTGGCCTTGTCAGAGCTTGACACAGCTTAAGTGCTTCCGGGACCGACCGCTCAGTAATTGGTAGTAGAATGCTAGTATCAAGAGTATTGACGGCTAGACTAACCCGTAACGACAGTACGCTTACACCCAAGGTGATTACTGTGTATTTACTCAGCTCGGCAGAGCTTAAGAGCGGTAGGTAAGCTACCTCATTCTCGCGCCAGGCTGGCACCGCACTCTGAGAAGCTCCAATAGAAACCTAATTGGAAGTTCTTTGTCCGTGAAGCCTGTCAGAGTCCTGAGTCTATACTCTTACAACCACAGGTTTCCTTCCCTCATGAACGTTAGAGTGACGCGTCTCCACCAATCGATCACCACAGCCTGATAAGGTGTAACGACCCCTTGTGGTCATGATTACTCTTCGTTGTGGAGGTCAGATGCTGTAATGGGTTACTCGGCAATGTGCAGCATGACTGAAGGACTATAAAATATTGTTTGAGAAAATTAAAGATACCGAAATTAATTAATAGATGAATGGGAAAAACCTCAACTACATTTTCTTTGATGGTTCCCTTGAAAGGTGAATCAGATGTCCTGGTGCAATGGGACAATGTATTACGTAAAATGGTTTATAAGTTTAAAGGATATGTTCCAACACCCAGAGCATGATTACCGAAACCCAACATCAGCACGAACTACAACAAAGAATGCATAATTATACATCGGCTGTGGTCCTGCCGCCCTTATGTCTTCCCATAAAACAGGTGCTTTAACAACTGTCATTGTAATGTTTTGCACTCTGTATTGTAGTCATGTAACATGTACTTACCCGTAAACCACTTTCATACTCGTACACACACTGCGGTACATTCTGCATGCGGTGATGTGTTGCAGCAAACACAATTGTCCCTCACACTGCCTTGGCCTCCACACCATCTTGGAGGACACGCAACACTTTTCTGTGCGATTATATAGTGATTATTATGTATACATGCGAAAAGAAAATTATACTTGCTGTACTCATATAGTCATTGTTTGAAACGTTGAGCCTTTCCTTGAGTGTGGGCGGAATAACAGTGTGGCACGTTTGGGGAGGTGGTGGTGCATAATCGTCACGAGTGATGGAGGATCCTGGGATACCATTAGTCACCCTGTCACCACTTGACAGGTGTAATAATTATGTTCGCTGTGGGAGGCGCAGCGACCCTAACACTCTCGCCGGGAAGCACATTCAAGTTAAGGATCGAGACGCCTTGATTCTGGAACTTGCATATGTTCAAGAATGAGCAGCAACGCCGTGACCTACGTGTTGCCTGTCACCTACAGTTACCAGGTTACCAGTCAGTCAGTCCTGAGGTGTGTTTTTTCGTTGTATCCAAACACCTGCCTCACTACATGCACTAATAAAATTTCCTGATCACATAAACATAACTCTCGCCCTTTACAGATGAAGTTATCCTCTTTGTGAAATCCTGCATCACATGATTTCCACTTCATCCCTGATCTATTGCTCCCATAATGTCATAATGTATGTATTTCAAAAAGAGAGTGCACTCAGCTTAATTCATAGAAATGACATAATTAACGTGTAAACTGCTTCCACCCTATGGCATTATGATCCTAAAGGGAATAGGTGTAGAAGGTTTGCAGGCTTTCTTCTTCACGTTTACATAAGGGGCGAAAGAAAGATGACTTATTGTCCCAAACAACACCTGCGATCGCGTCTGTGTGGAAATGTTTCCTCTGTTGGTTCAGATCGGTGACACCAAAGATTTACGATTTATTGTTTGAGAGCTGTTTTTAGTTGCACAGTAAAGGCCAACACGCAATACAGAGCCCAAAACAATAGAGGAGAAGAGGTTTGTGTTGCGTGGCGAGCAGTGTCCCCAACATCCTGGAATCGCCGCAGCTTCGTTGTGGCTCACTGCATGTATGTATTGAGTTTGACACATCAAGAAGTTTTCAGTGTTCATGGTGTAAGTTATTTATTCCTTCCCCCACCCCCCATCCCCCTTGGCGTCCTTGCACCTGCCTTCAGTGGTAATGGTGAAGCGCCCGTTGCGGCCTTCGTCCTCACGTCATGTGTCCTGATGACCATGATAAAAACAGGATGAACGAAGCTACTTTGTTTGTTCTTATTTGCTGGATTTCTTTCTTTGGTCTGGTGTTTGGTGCAGTATTTGCATACCACCGGAGAGGTGAGTAACGTCTCGGTTACACCATAAATCCCACGTTGATACCAAGAGGATTTACCCGCTCTGATTTATTCCGGCTTTTCATCTTTTATTTTTCCTGAGAACTAGTCTGCTCTATTGCCGTTACGCAGGTTATTACTGTCATCCATTTGGAACACCACCACAGGCAGCAGCGGCTGGTGGTAAAGGTGGCTCACTCCCACGCACGATGCCCGAGTGTTGCTTTGGAGGCACGCGTCCTTGATGTGGTACCCTGTGGCGGCAGGTTTGTAGTGCAGCATTTAAGGTGCAACGTGCCAAGGGAGAGTATGTGTATGATTGTTTTAGTAATAATGAAAGTAGTGAAGTACTTTACTGCCACACCAGATGACCAGTGTTGTTACTGTAGGGTAGCCTTGGTGACAGCATCCAAGGTGCACGTGATGTAGGCGAGTATAATGGCGATGGGAAGGGTGCTGGTGCGTTAACTCCTGGTGTCAGAAGGGCTTAGAAGACAGTAAATACAAACACACGTTAAGGATAACATGTGTTGCAATACAGACAGACGGAGGAAGAGTTCATATGGGCTTCACTTTGTTCACTTGATGTACACAATGTATATGAGTGTGTTATATGATGCATCCCAAGATTACTATTCTCTTGTGTTGGATTTACTATTTTGCTTCACCTCGCACCCCTTGCCTCCCCTGCAGTGACGTCGCGGGTGTTCCTCTCTCCAACAGGTGGATATCTTCCCTCACTTGCCATTCTCCCTGCTCAACCCCACGACCAAATTACGTATCATTTCCAGCATCCCCTCCCCGCCCAGGAAGTCCTTCGTTCTCCCTCGTTTAACGGTCCAAAATACCCTTTCCAGGCTCTAAATGCATCCCTTAGATTACCCTTACAACCTCCCTCACCGACACTTTTCCTTCCTCTCTCCCGGCATACTCAGCTCGTTAATAATCCATCAAGAGGGGTCGTTCCAGCGCTGCACTACCACCTACATCAACATTGTGCATGTGTTTAGCAGTGCTGTGCCTCGGGGATGCCTGGGGTGAACGGATGAGATGATTATTAAGTTTTTATCTCCGTAATTATAAAATGCTTGAAATAATCTAGTATTTTATTTATGATTTCTTTTAATGTCATGTTGATTAAACGTAGACAGACTGCATCGTATGATTATTTAAGCAGTATTTTTTTTGTTATCAGTAATCGATCAGTCTATCATAATTTTTGTTTTGTATGATGAATGTAAACTATCTGAAGCTCAGTTCGTGGGTGTTAAGTTTGTGTGGGCGTGGGCGTGGGGTGGGCGTGGGCGGGCGGGTTGGGTTATGAGGGAGTGACTATTGAGTTGTTTGTGTGACACTTGCGACACACCTGCATTAGTCTGAAACGCTGCCGTGACCTGGGTGCAACATCAAGCTAAACTTCTACTTTATTTACTGAAAATAATATAAATTTTCTACATACAAATGTCATTATATGGTCATCGATTACCCTTTGTTCAGTCTTTGAATACTACATAATTGACAACGCACGCACCCACGCACATCGTTAATTTTTCAAGTGTTCTCTAATTGCGCGGCAAGTTTCATTAGCCACATCCCATCCCATTAAGTATAAACATTAATTATCACGTTTACATTTTTATTTATGCCTGAATAGCTGCAGGCAACACAAGTCATATAATCCAAGCCTCATGTTTACTCGACTGCAATACATTTTCAGTACAAAGTATGTGAATTCTAACCAATTTTTCTGGTTGCATTTGCTTTGGTCGTTTGTTACCACTCTGGATAAATCATATATAACAAGTTGGCTGGATTTAGTAGCACAGACCTCAGTTCTGGAAAAAGAGGGAACATTTTAGGAAATACACACGACAAAGGGAATTTTATTTTACAGCATATCGTCATGAACATGCTTTGTGTGAAATATTTGCTGCTTTCATCCGTCAGCACGGACGCCGTTGTAGTTAGAATTACGTGACTGTAAATCATCGTACCACTGGCTTTTCACCCTTGGCAGGCGGGGCGGTGATTCATGGCGTTTTTTCCTTTTCTGTGTCCATTATTTCTCCGGCGTAGAGTGATTACTTGTGAGGCGGTTGTGTTCCTGACTCAGCGTAGCATTAACTGCCAGTGCGGAGGTGTGGGTTATGGTGACGCTTGTGGGGGTGGCTCCCCGCCTTGCAGTTCTCCCCTTGATTCCTTCAGCATGTCTTGACGTGTACAGTGAACTTGTCAGCCTCAATTTTTGATATATGCTGTCACTGTATCGTAAGACAAATGACATATAAGACATCTTTCAGGAACAAGTATTATGTGGATGTGGTGAGGTGTGTGTAAAGGCCGTTGGGTCCATGTAAGCCTTTCGTGACTGTCTCTCCGGGAGGAGCGGGGCAGCCAGGCCCTGAAGTGGCATTTGAACCTTGCATTGTTGACTTGCTTGCCACCACCTAAATAACACCATAACAGTACTCACACTCTCGTTTGGATATTTTATTAAATTTTGTTATGCCTGGGTTATGGACGCCGTCAAGTAAAAAAATAAATAAATAAATAATAATATGAAGTGTCTGCGTGAAATGTTCCTATTACTAATCATCTTTTATCAATACTAAGTTAACGCTTTGACACAATAAATAGCTGTAACCAAACAGTACTGTATCCTACGTCCTTGATTCCTCTAAGTAGGTGCCATTTTCCATTACACACAAATCTTCCAACAATTTCCTTTTCATTCATTGGTCGAAAACTTAGTCTCGTGAATGCCAGACAAATGATATCCAGTCACCCTTGGTAGTACTGTCGCCAGTGTGGTCGCTGCTACACAAAGGTCACGCATTTGGAGACCAGC
>JAPQNM010000045.1:4377655-4382655 GCA_029783475.1 Metacarcinus magister | reverse complement strand
TCTATATTTACGGTGCGTGTACGGCAGGAAACCCATTATGGTGATTAAAGCCGACTCGGGACTCTTCAAGCTGCTACTCACGCTGTGCACAACTATTACACATCACTTACTTCTCATCAACAGAGTGAAGTACATCATTATTATTATTATTGTTATCATTATTGTTATTATTATTATTATTATTATTATTATTATTATTATTATTATTATTATTATTATTATTATTATATTATTATTATTATTATTATTATTATCATTATTATTATTGCTATTGCTCTCTCTCTCTCTCTCTCTCTCTCTCTCTCTCTCTCTCTCTCTCTCTCTCTCTCTCTCTCTCTCTCTCTCTCTCTCTCTCTCTCTCTCTTTCTCCCCTATACGCACGCACGCACGCACGCATAGGAAAGAGAGAGAGAGAGAGAGAGAGAGAGAGAGAGAGAGAGAGAGAGAGAGAGAGAGAGAGCGAGAGAAAGAGAGAAAGAAAGAAAAAAAAAGAGAGGGAGAGTTTCGTTTTTTAATGGAAAATATACTGGCCAAGCGCTAAAAAGCAAAACTTAGGCAAAAAACCTCGTTAATTGCTGCTGGCTAAAAAGCTGGGAGTGGAAGAGTTTGGAAAGGGTATGGCCAATTTAGCTCCTGAAGTGTATTAATACTCCTCTCTTGAAGGAGTTCAAATCGGAGCTACGTGGAGAAACATAATTAGCAGTGTGTTTTAGAGTTTACCACTGAATGAGTTTAATTGAAATAGATGTTGATTAATTCTTTCAGTATTAAGTGTGATCAATAAGTAATGTAAGTAAACAGTAGAGAGCAGTCACTTAATTTTTTTGGTGGGGGAAGGTAATCAAGTTCAAATGAGAAGTGACCATGAAATAATCTGTTTATGAAAGCAAGAAAGGCAACATTGAAGACAGTAAGTTAAGAAAAATAATGAGCTGAATATCCTTTCATTCCACCCAATGTGTAAGTACTGTATGACTGGCCCGTCACCTTCCCACCCCCACCAGCTGGTTGAATTATACTTCATACATGGACGGATAGAGAAGCCCCGTTTGGAAGAAAAAGGAAGACTGCTGGAACCGCTACACAACACCAATCTTCAGGGAAGCTAATCAAACAAGAATTGATATGTGGAATGTCAAGTTAAGCCTCCTAGTAAAAGATGACCCAAGAATGTTCAGTGTAGAAGAGGAAGATAATTCAGTATTGTTAAAGAAAATATTGTTATCTGGAAGGCTGTATCTAGTCAACAATGAAGAAATTTATTGATTTATGGCATTGAAGAACACGAGGTCTGTCCTGCCTTATACAGAGACCATGTATTGGATGCCTAATGACGCCGTTTCGTGAGTGATGTAACTCCTGTTGGATGGATCATCTTACATATAAATGATGTTGAAAAATACAGTAGTCTTCGTCAGTGGAATGGATAGTACACGTGAGTTGGTGAATAATATGAAGAGAATAGATGATAGAACATACTTTTTGGTACTCTATTGTAGAAAGGTTTAGAGAACAGTGACCATCCACCATAACACCGTTTATTCGGCAGGAAAGAAATGTAAGATAAAGGGAGAGAGTGAGAGACAGAATCTATGAGAGGGTGGTGTGTGTGTGTGTGTGTGTGTGTGTGTGTGTGTGTGTGTGTGTGTGTGTGTGTGTGTGTGTGTGTGTGTGTGTGTGTTTACAAATGCAGCCGTTAAGGAAGAAGTATATTTTAACACCAGGAAACAGCTTTTATTATTGTTGTAAAGAGTGAGTCACGTGGGAATTGTTTACCGATGAAAGAAAACAAAGGTGTATAAAAGAGAACACGACCTTAAGTGTTTTAATAATGTACACACACACACACACACACACACACACACACACACACACACACACACACACACACACACACACACACACACACACACGGCAATCATTATTAATTCAACTTTGCTTTATATTTTACATCCTACATCGGTATTCTTCCCCACGTTATCAATTGACATTTCCATTTGATATTCTCACTGGCTCAAGGTTTCATATTATCTTTAGATGCAGAATGTTTGAATGCATCCTCATTCTACGGTGTATGCATACCAAAAGAATCAATCTGACAGAAAACCGGATTTTTGCGCTACCAAAATTTGTTGCGTTACGTTCGCGTTTGCATGTTTCGTTTTGACTCAATTTTTCATTCTTTTTATTTTGGTCAAATACTATCTTTCAAATGTTGCCGGTAGTGGAAGAATAAAATATCTGAACTTTCCCGAACAGTTTCATATGGCTAGCAACTCTGTTTTGCTATGTCGCCACCAAGCCAGAAATTTATCATCATTCTAGCATTTTCTTCTTGTCTCCAGCGCCCATCACTCTCGTACTCGTTTCCCTTCCCTGGTCGATAACTCCTCTCCGCCTCATCTAACCTTATCCCTCTCGTGCACCATCGACTATCTTCACTGCCTCGACTCGTCCCCAGCGCTCCCACCCTCCCTCATACCCTCCCTCCCACCCTCCCTCATACCCTCCCTCCCACCCTCCCTCATACCCTCCCTCCCACCCTCCCTCATACCCTCCCTCATGCCCTCCCTACTCCATCAACCACCGCAACCATTTTTTTCTTTTGTTCAACATCAAGATCATATTAAAACGCAATCACGAAATCCCTTTGTCGTTTTGTTGTACGCATTTTGCCAATCCCATGTATATATATATATATGTGTATGTATTTGAATAATTCCTTTTGGGTTTTGTATCTGTTCATGTAATTTGTGTGAAACTACGTTGGTTATTTTCCTTTTTCAAATACATCAGTTATTCCATTTGAATCAGACAGACAAACAAAATTAACTCATTAAATATGGTGTCCGTGATTCCCTTAAAACGTGTGAAGGTAATACATATATGTAAATGTTCTGGATGACGGTGTTACATGTAGACGGTGATGGAGATTGGAAAGTGCGGGGCGATGGGCGGCGGGCGGTGGGCGGGGCGCGGGAGGCACGTGAATAATGAAGGGAGCGTGAAGAAGTTATACGATGGAGCTTCAGGGAAAGGAACAGATGACAGACCTCGCAGGAGATGGATGGATAAAACCGACTGAGTGAGAAGTGTTTGAAAAATGTGCCCGAGGAAGAAATAAATGATGGTTTTAGTGAATGAAGGATTGTGACAAGGAGTGAGTGGATGAAGCTCCGTCTGCTGCGGGGAATGGAGCGTCACTTCCGGCAGCCTTGGGTGTTCTTGCTGCATCGAGCGAACGAACAGAAGGAAGGAAGGAAGCTATGGGATGTGTAGCTCGCAGGCATTCCCTATATGTGATGCGTTAAGAGAATATTAATGTTTTTTAGGTAGGGATATAAATATACAAACTGTCCTACCATATTTCCTGGAACATATATATTCATTCCACTGCGTGTCTTTTTTCTATCTTTTTTCGTCAGATTAAGCTGGTTGAATAATCCTCCCGAACTATATAACTATAGACCATATAGTTTTTTTCGTCGGATATGGAACAGAGAAACATAAATGGCAGTAGTAAATGGAGCCATACAAAGTTTCACTCTGTTGCACATTTCACGTTCTCAGAAGCAACAGCAAAGGCGCGACATCCAACAAATTCAAACCCAGACCTCAGGGAAGTAGTCCTTGGGAGAGCAGCCGCGCCGTGTCCCCCTCTATCGCATTAATGAACGACAGTGAATAAAATTTAGGGGATATTTTATTCCCGCTGGCTGGTGAAGCAGGCAGGTGGGGGCGCAGGGCAGGTCGTTACCAGGAAAGGGACTGAGGGAAGGTCGCTTGGGATCCAACTGTCTGAATATAAATTCTCTCCTTATCTAAAGTGTTACTCTGCGTGGCCCGCTAAGTGGCTCAAATAAGGGAATGAAGTGTTGCCTGAATCTGGTGGAGGAGGGGAGGTGTCTCTTTAGGCTGAGGTGTGGCGAGGGTGAACAGGAGCTGCCTCGGCCCTCACCTCACCTCACCTCACCGCGTCTGTAGTAATTAATAAGGAAATGTGATGATAGTAAGGAGGCCAAATGGATTCCAAACGTGGATGTAGAATAGAATGAATTGAGCAATGACGTTTTAGGAAAAAATATTTGATTGATGAATAAGAAATATGTTAAGTAGATAATGAATTAAACATTGAAGTATGTAGAATGCGTTGAATAATTGAGTGATTGGTGTCCAGATCAACACTAGAATGTCTTTAAATTATACAACAAACAGTGAAAGAAGTGAGTTTTTTTTCTCTGCGGCCGACGCTCCAGTAGCCCGGCATTAAGGTAACGCTCTCCATTAATATCATTCAAAATTCAGTGCCCCCACCGGGACTACCCGCTCCACCCCTCCATAAATTTTCTTAATGACTACTACGGTTGTTTCCCACGAGTTCTCCTGCACACACACCCCTTCCCTCCCCCCCAGGACAACCACCCCAGCACGACTCCTCTGGTCCTCTCCACGCAAGACTAACACCCCAGAAGCAGTCGTGTCGTCCTTTTTCCTACCTGACCAGCACCCCCGTAATGACTCTCACCCTATTCCTACCTGACCACCACCCCATTAGCTCCCCTTCAAATCTTCCCCTACAGGCCCATCAGTTCAATAATGGCCCGCCCGACACACCTTCCTCCGCCACACGCCTCACAAGCCACATCCCGCTTCACACATATTGTTGTGATGTGTTTTATATGTGCATCGCCTCGGGGTAACAGTGTGACACACCCTGCACCAATTGTCAACACGACACTCACAACACCTCGACATGCAGCTCAAAATATTCTGCACCATGCAATACTCATACATGTATATATAGGTGTGTGTGTGTGTGTGTATATATATATATATATATATATATATATATATATATATATATATATATATATATATATATATAGAGAGAGAGAGAGAGAGAGAGAGAGAGAGAGAGAGAACAGGTTTCTTTTCAGATGGTAATATCTTATTTCGTTCTGATATACCATCTCTCTCTCTCTCTCTCTCTCTATATATAT
>JAPQNM010000045.1:4357655-4370155 GCA_029783475.1 Metacarcinus magister | reverse complement strand
CAAGGGAAGGTACGTACGTAAACACTTCACCAACGTAACTCATCCATGCGAAAGAAAAGAGAAAGAAGGAAAAAATAATTACCGTGTTCACAGAAAAAGATGGCAAAAATGTACACCCTCGTAGCTTGCTTCTAGCTCGCTCCTTCCTTTATTATTTAGTCTGCCGTGCCTGCGAGGGAGGGCGGGGCAGGCAGGCAGGCAGGCAGGCAGGTGCAAGGTGCAAGGTGACGTGGCTCCAGAGACGAAGAGGGCGGAAACGCTCTCAGAAGGTGGCCACTTAGAGTAACAGATGCACGGGATGGAAGTAGTCGGTAGGGCCATTACTGCACAGAGGAAGAAATTGGGGATGGGAGAGAATAAAAGCCTATAAGAGTGAGTCGAGGGAGAGGAGACCAATGAATTAACTAAGTCGTAAAGGTGTGGTGATGGGGAGGACTCGTATAAAGCGGGATTAGTAGGATGGAAAATGATTGTAGGTAAGAGGCGAGGGAGACGAAGGGAGGCCTAGTGAAGGTAAGTCACGAGGCTGGCTGACTGGGTGTTGTTATGGCGGAGGAGGAAGTAGAAGGTAGCGAAGGAACACCACGGCGGCTCCGGGAGTTTGGCGGCACCATAAAGCTGGTGATGTAGCGCTAACATGAATGATTAATGTCTCCTGGGATGTAAGACGGTGCTTCTCAGGCTCCATCGCTTTAAATCTCTCTTTCTCTTTCTCTATCTCTCTATCTCTCTCTCTCTCTCTCTCTCTCTCTCTCTCTCTCTCTCTCTCTCTCTCTCTCTCTCTCTCTCTATCTCTCTATCTATCTATCTATCTCTATTTATATCTACCTCTCTCGTAGAAATCATTAAGGCAAGGTTGAACAGGAGACAAGCAATATAATAAAAATAAAACACACTTCTACAAAATGATCTAAGGTTTTCGATTCGCCGCAGCAGTTCTTGGCTACACCACAAACCACGATGTGTCCCTAGTGAACCGAGGTGACTAAAGGGAAGTTGGAATACCACTCCCACCAACGCTGGAGTTCATTTTAAGGCTTCCGTGGCACTTCGCGTGTTTTGGGCTGGACTCTGGGTGATGGTGATGGTCAGGCACAGCTTTACTCTGGGATCTCGACAACTTAATCGTAAATACCTTCCTTAATAGCTGTTCGATGGCGATGGTGGTTGTGGAACGGCAAGAGGACGGGGGAGGTACAGGGGAAGGGAGGAGGAACGAGGCAGGGAGCGAAAGAGGTCACCCCTTTGGTGCTGTAATGGAAAAGTGTTGAGGCCACTAGAGTGTTGGGGTTGCAGGGGTGTTGATGGAGGCCTGCTGGGTGGCGGTGGTGGTGGTGGTGGTGGTGGTGCTACATATGCTGGTGTTGGGTGTGACACAACATCCTCATGTGTCATGCAGCAGGGAATGGAATCCCCTAAAATCATGAGAAGTTAGTACGTGTTGAAACATCTCGACTTGTACAGCTTTTATTACGAGCATTTGTATGTGTGTTGGTGTTATGCACCTTACGGCTCCTGCTTGCATGAATGTACCGTTATTCGCGTTATTCATGTGTGTTGCTTCAAAACTTTTCATGGAGTGGAGATGTGAAGGACAGTGTTGCAAGGCTAATGTCTCATCGGCCGCCGCCATTGGAATAGTGTTGCAAGCTGGAAGCGAGAAGACGCACTGTTATTATGGCAGACACTGTCCGTGTTTCATTGGCTCGTGTTTCCTCAGTGTGCCGAGGCGGGAGGAGCACGACGATACTCCTACACTGTGTTATCCTGCTGGAAACTGCATCAGCAAGACCGTCACCCTCGTCAGCCTCCCATCACCCCACTCTGCCTCCACCACCACCACCACCACCACCACCACCACCACCACCACCACCACCACCACCACCACCACCACCACCACCACCACTACTGAAGTTGCAATAACTCGACTCTGTACATTCTCATTGTCCCTCGTTCATGATTCACTTCCCTTCACCCAAAAAAGAGAAAAAAAAACACCCCAACACCATGACCTTTGAATTTTACATTCCAACACGTTTAGTTTGTCGCCCCAGCCTGACGTCATGAGTTTTAGTTATCTTTTTTTGTTTCTTATTCATGTCTGTGCTGCTCCACGTTGAATGAATGGTGAGTGTGGGGAGGCTGAGATGAGTGGCAGACGTAATGGTGTGGTGGTGTAGTTTGTTGTTGGTGTTGATGGTGGTGTTTGTGGTGTTTGTGGCTGGATGAGGCTCCACATTATCGCCAATACAAACATTTGGTGCGATTTTTTAGTGTATGGTTTTTCCTTTTTTTCTAGTTTTCCTTTTTCCCCTTTTTTCCCCCTTTTAGTAGGCCGGACATCCATGGCATCAGATCATTAAGTGTTTATGGGATTACGTGATTAATGTTTGCTTTCAGACATTTGTGTTGCGTGTTTCTCTTAATGTAGAGGCATATTGAGAGAGAGAGAGAGAGAGAGAGAGAGAGAGAGAGAGAGAGAGAGAGAGAGAGAGAGAGAGAGAGAGAGAGAGAGAGAGAGAGAGAGAGAGAGAGAGAGAGGAGGGAGGGAGAGAGAGGGATAGATGCGTGATTGTATTTCATTATTTTTTTAAGGCAGGGAAGGGGTGCGGGTGTTAACCTGAAGTTTGTGTGTTTGTTTGTCTCTCTCAGCAGTCACGTTGTTCACTGACTGAGGATCTTTTGCTAGAGCTGTTAAAAAAAGTGTGTGTGTGTGGGGGTGTGTGGGTGCGTGTGCGTGTGCGTATGCGTGTGCTTGCCAAGTCATAGTATACAGGAAGCTCGTGTTGTCCTGTCTCCATATCTACTTTTTTATCCAATGTATTCTTAAAGTCGTGGATGTCCTTGTTGGCGCCACCGTATCTAATCCATTCCAAGCGTCAATACTTCTACTTGGGAAGCCATTTATCTTGAACATTGTTTAAACATCTATTATAGTCTTTTCAATTAGTACGCGTGACCCATTGTTCTTCCATCATCCCTTATCAGAAGGTCCTCTCTGCACACATTACCTACCTTCCTTCCTGTCGTAAACATCACCTATAAATTTTCCTTTCTCTCCTTTTGATGTTTTTTTGTGTGTGTGTGTGTGTGCGTGTGTGTGAGATGTACTCGTGGTAGTAAAAACCTATCTTGATGTGCATAAAGTTACCATCTAGTTATTTTTTTTTATGTATTGGGGTTATTTTGAATCCCAGCGTTTCGTGAGAGCTTGCTAGGTGTTCCGTGAGATCAATCTATATATTATAGTATAAACCTGCCTTATATCCTTTTTATGGAGTAGTAGCCAAGATAAGGCGTAAATACATTTCCACATGCATTCTCTCACATTTTTGCTTCTAGATTTTTGGTGAAAAGGAACCAATCCTCATCGCATCCCTGCCACATTAATGTAGATCCGTCCCCCTCCCCTCACCTGACCCAATCAACTGATCAGATTAGATGTGGTAGAGTCTTCCGTTGAAGCTGTTAAGGCTAGGTCACAACACTCCCGGCTCTGCTCGATCATCTAACTCTCTCCCAACACCAGTTCTCCCGCGCACTTTCTCAATTCTCGCTCGATCTATACACATTATTCCACACATATATTCCGCGAGATAGTGACAAAAACAATAGTATACGAGTATATGGTAATAAGCATCGTATTTCACTTTCCAGTCATTGATAGGAAACCAATAAACATATACAGCACGTTTTAACTCCTTACATATGTAGGTAAGTTTTCCTATTTAACAATCAGTATGAGCACAGACTAGAGTAGTGTTATTTCAATTGAAAATTAAATTCATGAATGTTTATCTAAACTTTGATCTCGAATCCTGTAATTAAATAGCAAAAGAAAATAGTATCAATTTGGTTTCTTATCAAAGGAGTTAATTATTATCAGCCCTGTGGTGTGGGCTGCAAAAATACTACCACTGTTCTTCCTGCGGATCATAAAAAGCGACCAGAAACAACGGAGCGATGGGTCTGAGAAGCCTCACCTCTGTATTCTCTCGCACGAAAAGACAAACACAAAGGGTAAAGAGAGAGTAATGTCCCCCAACCCCTAAAAGCCTTGTCTTGGTTACCTCACTTAAAGGGGGATATAAATCAGCTATATAGATTGATAATTAGATAGTCTATTATATGAAAAATTACCCTGCCAAACTAATTTTTGTTCAGAAAAAAACATGGCTCTCCACTCAGTAAGAAATTGACAATTAGTCTTGTTATTATTGTATCTACAAATTACTGATCACACTGACATGTCGTGAATAGTAACTATGATTACTTCTACGATCGTAAACACACACACACACACACACACACACACACCACCACACACACCACACACACACCACACACACACACACACACACACACACACACACACACACACACATTAACACCGCTGCACATCACTTTTCCGGTCCGTGATGGCTGCTACATATATACAAGTGTAAAAAGATGTTGCACACTATAGTTTGGTGGTGCTCTTTATGTTTATGGCAAAATGGTGCATTATGTTTGCAAGCGGCATGGCGTATATTTTTTGGGATGTGTGTGTACGTGTGTGCGTGTGCCTGAGCGTAAATATGGAGGGAGAATGTATGGCTGTGAATGCATTTGCTTCACTTTATCTACGGTTTCAAGTTTTTTATTTTTTGTATTTGTGTTTGTGAGTATCCATGAATGTGTGTGTATATGTGTGTTTCTGTGTTTGTGTGTGTGCGTGTGTTTCTGTGTGTGTCTTTGTCTTTGTGTTCGTGTATATATATGTGTTTGTTTGTGTGTCTGAGGGTGTATGTGAATATGTGCGTGACCGTGTGCGTGCATGTGTGTGTGTGTGTGTGTACGCGTATTTACCTATAGCAGCTTAACATACACAAGAATATTACCCACTTATCTTATCCTATCCTGTCTCTCTATCTTGTATGATCCGATTTAAACTCATGTATGTCCTTTGCTAACACAACCTCTGCCTCCGAGCGATTGCAGATTTCAATATTCATTCCCATCATTTATACAACTACATTTGTTTTTCTTTTTTTTGGGTTGTCTTCATTCCGTTCTGCTCTTACATCATCCTTCACCGAGAGCTCCTTTATCCACTCACTCCAATCCCATCATCCCTTTGAACATCGTGATGAAACGCCCTCTCCTTCCCTCTCTCTCTCTCTCTCTCTCTCTCTCTCTCTCTCCTCTCTCTCTCTCTCTCTCTCTCTCTCTCTCTCTCTCTCTCTCTCTCTCTCTCTCTCTCTCTCTCTCTCTCTCGCTCTCTCTCTCTCTCTCTCTCTCTCTCTCATTTCGTCAATCTCTCTTTAAGCAGCTTGTCTCTTCTATTTGGTTACATATTCTAGGCTACATAATCGGACCTTCACTCTATATTGGGATGCTGTAAACGCTCATATCATTTCCTCTCCCGTGCATCACAAGACACCCCTCCTATTGATCATTAGATTGAACTAATATGTTCTCTGGTAACCAAATAGTCTTGCATCATCACTTCTGAATGCTTGTTTGCTTTCATTTCATCTATTCTCTCATATCTTGTTTTCATGTTTCTATGTTAACTAACTCATCCTTGTTTTCCTAAGTGTAACATCTTCTTTGTTATCTGTTTGCTATAAGTTGTTTCACTCACAATTTATCCACATTCTTCAGCAACTTTCACCAACAACATCTATCTACAATTTAATTCATGACATTTGCACTGTTTATAAGCACGTTTGAAAATGTGTCAGAAACAAGATGAGGCCAAATAACGACCCACTGAGAAAATTACTAATCACACTCATTAACCTGCTCGTGCGGCGCTGAATTATTAATCAACACATTCTTAGTGTCAAGGAATCTGCTCCTACAACTATTCTTGTCTCTCTTCACTACATGTAATGCTTCATCTATTTCACCAATTTCCTATTCATCTCTTCCTTGGTTTTCAGTTTTCTAATAGTCTATCAAAAGGTGTTTGTATGTATGTGAGTGTGTGTGTGTGTGTGTGTGTGTGTGTGTGTGTGTGTGTGTGTGTGTGTGTGTGTGTGTGTGTGTGTGTGTGTGTGTGTGTCTGTGTCTGTGTCTGTGTCTGTGTGTGTGTGTGTGTGTGTGTGTCTGTGTGTGTGTGTGTGTGTGTGGTGTGTGTGTGTGTGTGTGTGTGTGTGTGGGAAGGACCCCAAGTGCGTCAGGAGGCAGGAAAAGCTTATCGGATTCGCATATCAGGAGTCTGGCTGCCGGTAAAGGAGGATGAGAAAATTGCAGTGGTAGATTTTCTGAATGCGGTAATAAAAGTGGAAATTCGGAGAGAGAGAGAGAGAGAGAGAGAGAGAGAGAGAGAGAGAGAGAGAGAGAGAGAGAGAGAGAGAGAGAGAGAGAGAGAGAGAGAGAGAGAGAGAGAGAGAGAGAGAGAGAGAGAGAGAGAGATGGGTGATAGTTGAGTCTGGGTCCTGCTGTGTCTGTGAGGGGATGAGAGGAGAAGGGATTCGGCAAGACTCCCCGCCTGCTGCTTTGGTCTTCCCGCCCCGGCACCTTCACCATCGTCCGTTGAAGCACCTTCCAATGCCGTTCTTTTTATAGGTCATCTCATTCCCCGCCGTGCTTTATTCCTCCTTCGTCCATCCTCACCGTGCACACACGATACTCACTCCCTCGTCACCAGCGTGGTTCCCTTCTGATCACGATGCCGTACTGATGTGGTTTTTTTAATGCTTTTTGATGCCGTTGTAGAAACCTTCAATACACCATTCACTGTAATGTATATGTGTGTGTGTGTGTGTGTGTGTGTGTGTGTGTGTGTGTGTGTGTGTGTGTGTGTGTGTGTGTGTGTGTGTGTGTGTGTGTGAACCTTCGCTTGTTTATCTATTAGGGTGTGGTGAAGAATATAGACCATTTCAAATCGCACACACACACACACAGGGGGCCAGGATTCCCAGCCTTCTACTCCTGCCGTGTTTGCATGGTGACAACACCTTGGCTTACGTCCCTTATCTGTTTTCTGTTACGTGAACAGAAAACGCAAAATTGTCACCGCTCCAACTTTTTTTTATGATAGTGTGAGATTGTTTTCCAAAGCATTGTTTTGTTTACTGAAAGCACTCCATCCTATCATCATTGTATGTTTGAGTTTTTTTCATGATTTTCACTTGCATGCATTCTCTATACCCATATATTTATTTTTTCTGAAAACATTATATTTTTTTTTATCCTCCACGTCTAGTATAATAGTATTGAACATCACCTTTGTTTTGTGTCTTCATTTTTAAGCCCTTACCTGGCTTTCCTTGTGCTCTATTATTTTTAGTTTTGCCGTTTTAGTCTTTCTGAGGATACAGCCAAGTGTTCATTTTGTTATCTTCATTTTTATGCTCTTTTTTTTATGAGTTTCTTCAATATTTTTCATGTTGTATTTTTGGAGTGTTTTGGTAGTAAAACAGAGAGAGAGAGAGAGAGAGAGAGAGAGAGAGAGAGAGAGAGAGAGAGAGAGAGAGAGAGAGAGACAGAGAGAGACAGAGAGATTCAGAAAGTGCGAAGATAAAATATAATTTGCATTCTCTCTACTAAAGATAAAAAAAAATTTCTTTAGTGCAAACATTCCGTGTGACTCGTAATTTCTGCAACAGTTATCAGGAAGAACATCACACTTGGATGTCAAGAAAAAAATAGCAACACTACATTCGCAGGGAGTTTGATGCAATTGTTTGTCGCACTAAAGGTAGAACTCTGATAATGAACCGAAAAAGGCTAACTATCACATCCTTTCTCAGCAACACCTGTGCTTGTGAACAACAACAGTTACAGATGTTCTATGTAAGGACGATCTTCAACTTTTTTCCTTTTATTTGGTGATTTTCATGTGAATAATTAGTGAGCGTCGCATCATGGGTTCATATCGGCATTAACAAGCACCAGCCAGCACGCCTTGTTGCCCTGACCTCCTTTAACTCCGTTTTCCTTGCTTGTATTCCCTTCCCCCTTCATTTCCCTGCTCGCACCCGCCCACCTACACCCTCCCTTGCCCTCATTAACACCCAGTACCAAGACCTTGTAAACTTGGGCTACTCAACCACTTCCCTGCAACTCCCTTTAAACTCTCTCCCCAAAATTAATTCGCACTCCATCTCCTGCAACTCAGTCTGTCATTAATGTCTCGAGGAGCACATCAGGCCAGCGATGTTAATGAGTGTGGCGTGAGGGAGGGAGACGGCTGCCTGGTACCCCCAACGCAACGCCCTCATTTACGCCCTCCCTCCATGACTCTGAAGGGAGGCTTGCAGCACTTGCACACCTTATTCTGGAGGAATGCATTCTGCGTAGGCGCACACACGACTAAATAGGGTTGAATAGTAGTTATCGAGGGATCATTTCTCTTATGTTGAAGGTTTGTCTCTGAATTACATGGCAAAAGAAGAAGTTAAATGTCAGCAGCAGTATAAGTATTATTCCTATAATCCTGTAAAGCTGGCTAAGTGTTGCGTTTGTTACATTAGACCATATACCGAAGTGACCTTAACGATGTAGTTTATATATATATATATATATATATATATATATATATATATATATATATATATAAATATATATATATATATATATATATATATATATATATATATATATATATATATATATACATATACACACATATATGTTAAGGTCACTTTGGTTTGGGAAGTCTGATCGAACAGACACACACTCAACACTATGCCAGTAGTTCATTTTGCTATAAAATGTTGACATCATATCAACATCAAATATTAGGCGGATTGTGGTTGTCTATTTATTTTAAATTTGCAAGTAAATGTAATTTTAGAGTATTTTCTTGTATGATGTATTGATGAAGAAAGATGAGTGCAGTGCAGTAAGGCTTTCTTACCCATGATGAAAGTGAAGGATGCTTCATTCTCCAAGTAGTTTATTTGCCTGAAACAGCTGATTACCTCTAGACTAACGTGTTATAACGTGCAAAACACGGAAACAAGCCAAGGATGAATTAGTTCGTAGAGAAAGACTTCACGAATCATATTTATATGTGTAAGAAATAAAAACTTTATACTTTCGTCACATTTCCTCATTTCTTGGCTTGCCGCCAATAGTGAAAAAATAGAAGTTTTGTGAAAATCTCTTAGGAAAATAATTTTGGTTGGTGACTTGACAATATCTTGGTTTGAAGGAAATTAGGAAATGTAAATCAGTCTGGGTCAATTTACGAATGTTAAGCATAAATGATTGAATACTTTCATTGAAATCCTCACGACAACAATTCACAAGATATGTTTGAAACAGTGATGCAGATATCCCATCGTGAAGTAGTGTGTGAGCAGCAGGTGTTGTGCAGCTGCAACAATGTACCTGCTTGTATCGATACAAGATGTCAAGTGATGTAACACTCTTGCAGATATTAAGAAATTAGAGAAGAACATGACGGGAGAGCTCATGAGACATGACACTATATTTTCCCTCATTGTAGTTTGGGATGAGTTCAGCTTCATATGCAAGGTGCCCGTTGTGCTGGGATGAACGTGGCACCAGCATATTGTCTGCACCTGATTGTACAACAGAATATTGCAGTGGATGAGAATCCCGACCCTCGTAAAACTGTGTTTGTGAGTTTTGTTATTTTTTAATGGAGAATACGCTGAAAAATTCCTCTTTACAGTGAAGCGAGATTATATACATATCGTTATTATGAATGTTGGTGACCTGGTGAATAACCATAACATGATCTCTCAGCTTTGTGTCATTATAAAGAGTTATAGGATAAGGAATATAAAGAAATCTATAAATAATATGATCTGCTCTAGCCTTTATCTTTAAGTTCACTAATTACATTTGACCAGTTGTTATACAGACAACATGAATTTTTTAGCTTCTGAAATATTATATTCAGTACGAGTGCTATACGCCGCGTTCATGAAAATGGAAAATGCCCACCACCTAGTATAAAATACTGAGGCACACCCTCAACTTTTATATTTCCTCCCTTGTGTCCTCTCCCCTTCTATCGCCGAAAGTACTCTTGTTCCACCCCTATAAAGAGCCTCCCGCCTCGCTCCTCTAATCACTGCAGCATCGGGGCCTCAGTGGCCTGTGTCCCTCGGACTCTGCACCATCAACGTCACTCATGTTTGTCTTGGCTTGCCCTACACTCTCTTACACACACACACACACACACACACACACACACACACACACACACACACACACACACACACACACACACACACACACACACACACACACACACACACACACACACACACACACACACTCACTCTCACTCTCTCTCTCTCTCTCTCTCTCTCTCTCTCTCTCTCTCTCTCTCTCTCTCTCTCTCTCTCTCTCTCTCTCTCTCTCTCTCTCTCTCTCTCTCTCTCTCTCTCTCTCTGCCTGCAATATTTCATGTAATGAGGGCAGTTGGGTGCAAATGAGTTTGTTCATGAATGTTTTGTATATTTTCACCTTTTTTCTCAATATATGTACATGAAAATATGTTGTTGTTTTTTTATATAAGTTATGATGAGTTAATTAAAAAAAAAAATTTTCTTTATTAAAAAAAATTATATACACAAATGATGCATTTGGTTGTGGCAACAAATGTCACCCTTTACATTACTCTACGTAATTGTCCTACCATGTTTACTTTACTTGAAAATGCTGCCATGTTGGGAAATTAAGGTGTGATATTAATACCACATCATGTCCTTTGGGTAAAACAACGCCAAATTTACTTCAATGTTTTGTATAGAGTAACAAAATGTTATGTTGTGCTTCAAAAGCGTACATAAGTATTTTATTGTAACCTCAGAACGGTCAGGCTGTCACCAAGCAAGCAAAATAACTGAGCCTTCCCTACTGCCACAGCACTGCTTTTCACAGTACAGGTCAGGAAAAGTGAAGGAAAAGTTTATGTTGTTGAATATGCAGCCCCAGCTGCGGCGTGCACAGAACTCCGCTATTCTTCCCGCAGCGAGGGCCAGGCGTGCATAGAACCCGACGTGCACTGTATTTATCGAGTTTATTTCAGACCTGAAGTGATGGTCCTCGCGGGAGCAAAATTGTTGAATCGTTCACTCTTAATGTTTAGGGAGGCGCCGGGCCGTCTGGTATGCGCAGTGCAGGAACTTATGGTTAATTTTTTGTAATGCAATTAGAATGTGAAGTTTTCGAGATGTTGCCCACAAAGTTTTCAAACATTGTATGGTAAGTTATTCTTAATGAAGAATAGTCAAGTTAGTGAAAATATAAAGATATGTGGTAGTGCCTTTACCGGTCCGAGCCTCGCTGACTTACGAGAAAATATTTTACACATTCTACCTCGTCAGGTTTGCTTTTTTATTTGTTCATGAGGCAGCGGAAGGCGCGCACAGGGTTGAGGGGAGAGGAACCACCTCGAGAAATATACTGTGACTCTGACCCGAAGTTGAGACATTTAAGACACAAAATATTGTTTTTTTCTTTTAGCAGAATGCGTGGTCGTACGTGTTGCAATAGTGATACAGCACATTCACCTCACTCCAAAAGGAATAGTTGTATGCCTCACCAAAGCTGCCTTCCATCACTCCCAATGGTTATTCATACTGGTGCAACTGAGTAATTGCATGGGGATAGATTGAAAAAATGTATCGGCTTTTAACAGCACTGCATTTTTTTATCTTGTTGAGTTAAGCCCTCGCGCTGCACACGGACTTGCAGAACCAAGCCGTCATGGGAGTGTGTCATTGTAGGCATCCATACAGTAAGACTTTTGTGTTGTCTTCCGCTGCAGCATATAAGAATTTATTCTCTGTCACTTATTTGTGGGCCTCAATAAGGAAAATATTTCAAACCATACGTATAATATCTAATATAAAATGTTCTTGCATTGTTGTAACGTTTTGTGCTAAGTACCATCGCTGATAGAGGCCCTGCAGACGACGCAGGGTTCTGGCAGCAGGACAAGGATCGCACAACACTCCCGCTCAGGACTAATGCTTTCCGTCAGCACACAAAACTCTCCGCCTGCATTTTCTCTCTGCTATTCTTTTCAAGCCTCACCAGACACAAAGATAAGAGGATCGCGAGGCTCAAGTTCATTGCACTCTGCATGAAACACGTCACCACGAGACATACTAAAGATTTTCTCGATTCCTGTGTTTGTTAACATATACTTTAGACACTAATGCCATTCCTGGTGGGAGTTCATCAAAATCTTCCAGAAAAATGTAACGACGGTAATATTTTTCTTCTCCGAGCCTTTTCTTATCGTACTTTATGGACAACATAAATTTTTATATGAAAGGCTCGTGGACTTCAATCTCGTGCCGCCGCCCTCTCCAAGCGGTAGTCTTGTCGTGATGAAACACTGCCGCCGCGCCTCGCCGGAGACACTGAGGAGTGACTTGGGCGGCTGTGTTGAGTGGAAGTCTTGTGTCTCGTCTCTGTATCTCCATACAAAGCCTCACTCTGCTCCGCTTGCACCAAACAGCGTAATCAGGAACTTTGCAGAACGAGCTATGCACTGTTGCTTAAGCTCGAGTGAAGAA
>JAPQNM010000045.1:4350155-4352655 GCA_029783475.1 Metacarcinus magister | reverse complement strand
GAACGAGGCACATGTGCCCCAAGAGGAAGGTGAGGAGACTCGCTAACCAAACTCCCCTCGCAGCGCACGCCCACACGAGGACCCAGAGAGGCACTGACACCTCACTTGCCGCCTCTCGATCGTGTCGGTGAACGCCTGCACACGACCACGGCCATCGCACACTAGGCCTCGGCTCCCCTGGAGACCCCTTTGTGCACGTTTAACCTCAACGCGAGACTCGGGTAACCTTGTCCTACATTCGACCTTGAATAGGAATTGCAGGGAACGTTGCAGGATTATGTCAAGACGAACACTGAAATCCTTATTTATGTTTGTGAGCCTTTATGTTTTTTTTTTCTCTCTCTCTCTCTCTCTCTCTCTCTCTCTCTCTCTCTCTCTCTCTCTCTCTCTCTCTCTCTCTCTCTCTCTCTCTCTCTCTCTCTCTCCTCTCTCTCTCTCTCTCTCTCTCTCTCTCTCTCTCTCTCTCTCTCTCTCTCTCTCTCTCTCTCTCTCTCTCTCTCTCTCTCTCTCTCTCTCTCTCTCTCTCTCTCTCTCTCTCATCTCTCTATATATATATATATATATATATATATATATATATATATATATATATATATATATGTATATATATATATATATATATATATATATATATATATATATATATATATATATATAATATAAACTTTATTTTTGGCTGTGTGTGTGTGTGTGTGTGTGTGTGTGTGTGTGTGTGTGTGTGTGTGTGTGTGTGTGTGTGTGTGTGTGTGTGTGTGTGTGTGCGCGCGCGTGTATATGAGTGAGTTAGTGAATGTGTTTATGTGTGAAGCGCGTGCGCACACACACACACACACACACACACACACACACACAGCACCCTTCTTCCCATAATTCCCATCGTGGTCGAAAAAAACTTCAGATATACGGCAAGTTGAAATTGGGGGACGAAAAATAGAGGTGAACTCTGTTGGTTCCCGTGAGACTCGAGGGGAAGGTGTAGGTGAAGATTGGCTTCATCCTCCCGAGGGTCGTGGGGCGCCAGTGCCTGCTTGCTGCATGGGAACACGTGGCCATATGCAAAGGCTTAGAAAACGCACGACAGAACTGGAAAAAAAATATCTTTGTGCCTGTAAGTGACCAGCAACCCTTGGCTGCTCGGGGCTGCTGCTCGCTGGGTCGAAACTTGATCAAGTGATGCATGGAAATGATATTGTCGATATACGTATTGTTCTGTTGTATATTGTAATGGTTAATGTACACCAACCATTGTATTACACCCTGCATGTATATAGAAATGTAAACAAAAGTATATTGATGCCTACACAGTGTGTGTGTGTGTGTGTGTGTGTGTGTGTGTGTGTGTGTGTGTGTGTGTGTGTGTGTGTGTGTGTGTGTGTGTGTGTGTGTGTGTGTGTGTGTGTATATATATATATATATATATATATATATATATATATATATATGGGCTGTCATAATGGTGGCTTGCAGAGAGAGAGAGAGAGAGAGAGAGAGAGAGAGAGAGAGAGAGAGAGAGAGAGAGAGAGAGAGAGAGAGAGAGAGAGAGAGAGAGAGAGAGAGAGAGAGAGAGAGAGACGCAGACAGATGGAAACAGACAGGCAAAGAATTGTGAAATACAGGCCCGTGGCACTATTTTTAGCAAGGAATAGGTGAGAAAAATTGCAGTGAGGAAAAGTGGGACACAAAACCCGTGGCAAAATACAACAGAGGCCGGAACTCCGTGTCAACAGCGGTTTTGGAGTGGACCGACGGTGTACGAGACGCATTTCTAGAATAAAAAGCAAAAACAAAGTTAACACAATAGAGGAAACATGTCTTTTTGTATAAAATTGTTCTCAAAAGTTTGGAAAATTGAAGCAACTTTTTTTTCCCATTCGCTTCTGAATTTTGTTATCCCTTTATATTTTGAGTTTAAGTTACAGTGTATGTGAACGATATGCAACATGCGGATCATTGTTACTGTCTCGCGTTATTATTACATATTAGTCATCACAACAACAATCAATAACGCAAAAACACATCACGGAAGGCAAGTGTGTGGAAGTTGTGTCCACTTCAAACATCCTACAAGGGAGCAACACTCACTTACAGGACGACACTAAATATTCAAAGTGTAGTTAAGCAGTGAAGGTGACTTGCTCCAGTAGTGGGTGGGTGGGTGGGTGGGTGGGTGGGTGTGTGTGTATATATATATATATATATATATATATATATATATATATATATATATATATATTATATCATTACTAGCAAGGTATAATAGCACCAATATTGCAGCGGCATTCCCTAGCCACTCAGGCGACTCTGCCAAAGTAATCAGCGAAACATAACTTTTCACATCATTACAACACTTCATTAAAGAAATATGCCAAGGCCACTGTAATTCCGAAATAACAATTTGATGATATTCATGATGTCAGTACTTTCTCTTTAAGTATTTTAAACAGATATTATGTTTGATGCCGGAGCCGCATCATATTATTTGTGTATGGTAGTTAGGTGC
>JAPQNM010000045.1:4342655-4345155 GCA_029783475.1 Metacarcinus magister | reverse complement strand
ATGACAGCGGCGGCGGCGGTGGCAACCAAGAGGCTGAGCCTTACCCCATTGCCTTGTCAATGGTGGTGTACTGTGTGTGTGTGTGTGTGTGTGTGTGTGTGTGTGTGTGTGTGTGTGTGTGTGTGTGTGTGTGTGTGTATACATATATATATATATATATATATATATATATATATATATATATATATATGTATATATTATATATGTATACTATATATGTATGTATGTATATATATATATATATATATATATATATATATATATATATATATATATATATATATATAGAGAGAGAGAGAGAGAGAGAGAGAGAGAGAGAGAGAGAGAGAGATAGAAATGTTTAAGTTACTTGAAAAGTATGTGTTTTATGGAAGAAAACGTATAATAGTAAAGAACTACCACCACCACCACCACCACCACCACCACCACCACCACCACCACCACCACCATCACCACCACCACCACAACACTATAACTACGACGATTCTTATGGGAATCATTAATCTTAAGAAAAATGTGAAGCGGCAGTGAAGAAAATAATAACATTTCTCACAGCCCTGACCTCCAGATATTAAATGCTCGGACAAAACGCTCCTCCACAGTGTTCCCGAGACTCCAGGGAGGCACGTGACCCCACATTGGCGTGAGTAAGACACGGTGGCCAGCTGAGGTCATAACTCACGTCTGAGGCCACGCCCCTTCCCGCTGTCCTGCTCCGCCTCGCCCCGCAGCCTGGGGCCGGTTGGATAGAGGTCAGGGGATCGGGCTGGCAATTATGACTCTGGGGAGGAAAGGCTCCCTCACTAATTTTCCACCTCTAACGGGGGGAATTTTTCATTACTGGACCATATGAGGAGGCTGCGGGGCAGGCGGGGATCAGGGGCGGGAGGCTGGTGTGCTGAGCCCTACACACCTCGCAGCCCTAAAGTGATAAGGAGAGATCCCGGAGTTTGGGACTGGGAACGGTTATTGCTGTCGTAACATTTTGTCAGTTCATTAACTAAATGGGAGCTGCTCGGCTGCTTCCCCCCCAACTCTTGCAACAATTTTCATTACCAGAGCTGAATTTTCATAATGAATTTTCATTTTTGCATGGCAATTACTTCTGTTTTTCTCGTGCACCTGAAGAGGAAATATAATTTATTCATTTCGTAAATTAGCTTACTCATTTTTGTACTCAGGAAAGTGAAAGCTTCACTTGTAAGATTAATATATTGACATTATTAATTAATTACGGAAACAAATAACAATCAGTCAAGTATTCTACGTGTGAAAAAAAAACGAGTGTAGTACGTTGGTTTATAAGGTAAAGGAAGACAAGCTAGTGTATTTCTTCTTTACACTTCGACTTAGTGCGGCTAAACCGTAGAATCCTTACCGTGGTGTCGAACGGACTTGGCTTATTAAAGTCGGTGGTCCCTTCTGGCGCGTGTCGTCAAGGCTCTACTGCTTGTTGACGACCTGCGCGCCGAACACTTGCCGCTGATGGACGCTTGCTTTGCCAGGTGGAGGTTCTCATCCCTTCACCCCTAAGTCACAACGCCCCGCACTCCCCGCCGGCAGCCTCACGACGCTCCTACCTCCAGTGCCTCGCCCACCCCAGTACCTCGCTCACCCCAGTACCTTACCCACCCCAGTACCTTTCCCACCCCAGTACCTTTCCCACCCCAGTACCTTTCCCACCCCAGTACCTTTCCCACCCCAGCGTCTCGTCCCATCCACTCATCCCGTACACATGACCGTCGCCGTTTCTCAGCCAATAAACGCAACTCTTCCCTAATGCAGAATGACCTCAACTGTGCCGCCACCACCATCACCACCGTCCCCATCACCATCAGGGCCATTGTCTCCCTCCACTCCACCCTTCAAGCCGCGCACCGCTTTCCCTCCTGCTTTCATCACCAAGGCCACAACCACCACCATCACCATCACCACCATCACCATCACCGCAACCACCAGCCATAATTCCATTCCGCCATCTTCCTTTCCTCTTCCTTCTTTCCTTCTCTTCTTCCTCATATTTCTCACTTACGTCTGTCAAGGAACATTGCCTTGGTTATGACTTCCTTTACGGCAAACTTTTTAGGGTTTGTCGACCTGAGCTTCGCATTACCCAAGGTGCAGCTGGCTCTTGACTCGCTGCCGGCGGCTCGTTCACTAAGTACTAAAACCTTGGGCACATTATTACTCGGAAATCATTAATGCAAAGGTTATGTCAACATCCAGCTGTTTTTTTTTGGGGGGGAGGGGGGCGGGGTGTGATAAAATACTAATAACTTTAATCCTTGGAGAAATGGAGGAAGGAAATAAAAGAGTGAAGGAGGTGTTAAGAAAAGTTAATTCTTGGTTACCTACTTGCTGTTTTGTAAGTTTTCATTGTTTTTTTATTCTACATTGTATAAGATGTGATCAGAAAACCATTCTGAAATTAACTGGTACATATTTTCACTAATTATATGTGTTCCATTACTCTTTTTTTCCACGAAGATATTTAGAGTTT
>JAPQNM010000045.1:4332655-4337655 GCA_029783475.1 Metacarcinus magister | reverse complement strand
TTATGACAACACGCAAACAGAAACGGGGGGAAAAAAAATGAAAAATTGGTTAACAGTAAATTTCATAAAAGCTGAAGATGAAGTGGTCACGAGTAAATAGCAAAGGAATGTTTTGTGATCGGTCAGTGGGAAAGTCTTGTTTAAATCACTTCTTTTTAAACCCAAGTAACAGGGGACAGTGTTATATTAGTATGTGTCGCGTTATTTATTAAGTCATATTCTTCAGCCACCTCAGATCGTGTTAATGGCGTTGTGTGGTGTTGTGTTGTTTGGTTACATTGTGAGGTGTCCTTCCTTCTTGCCCGGTTATTTCTGGTTGGGTTCATGCAGCTTGCCTCGTAGTGACACCTGAATGAACGTGTTTGAATGGGAAATGTTGAAAAGTGAATAGCCTGCTTACATCTCTCTTTTTTTACTCTCTCTTTCTCTCACTCTCACTTTCTCTCTCCAATCCTCTTCCCACCCCCCGACCCCCGGCCTGCTGCACTCAGCCGGTAGACCCGCAGCGGTGTCGTGTCTAGGCAATCAGGCTGCCGGGGTCTGGAGGCGGCATTACCCTCACGCAACGGTCGGCTCAATAGCTCTCCTCCTCGACCGGATTTTCCCAGGAACGTTATGATTGCGCACGTCCGCCTCCTGGAGAACTGTGTCCGCGTCTCCCCTGCAGCGCCTCACTCCCTCCCTGTGGCGTGACCGGCTTGTCCGTCCACATCGCAGGCACTCACTCCAATTGCATACTCCTCCGTGTGCATTTAAAACCTGGGTCGCCTAAGCCTGTGTGTAATGTCTGCACTAATGAGTTTCGTTTCTTTACAATAAAATAAGTTCATTAGTAAACAGCGTCGGTCCGTAATGAGAGGAATTCATTTTGCGCCCGTACTCAGCTACATCAGTGTGCTACAATTAGTGTATTACTATGCATATTACGTTTATACATTATTCATCGCAGTTATTGGAATCAGTACGAATAATACGCGCGTCGATAATGTTGTAGGAACGTTGTAGCGCTGCACCAACACTTCACTGTGCTGATTAGGCCGGAATGTGTGTTTGTTTGTCTGTCTGTCTGAGTGTCTGGTTGTGTATTCGAGCGTGTGTGAATGAGTCATGAATTTAAACTCTCTCTCTCTCTCTCTCTCTCTCTCTCTCTCTCTCTCTCTCTCTCTCTCTCTCTCTCTTCTCTCTTCTCTCTTCTCTCTTCTCTCTTCTTCTCTCTTCTCTCTCTTTCACCTCCATTCCTGCCTCATCGTTTTAATTGTTTTGCTGGCGCTGCTTCATAAAGAAAGGTTTGCCAGCGTGATCGCGTTGCATTACAGGACGTGTTTCCCGCTAAGCATTGCGTCTCCAAGGCATTCCTGTCGTGCACCTTGACATCCTTTCATGCCACGACTTGCTCACGTGGCGGACAAGTGTTAAGTAAAAGTTATGTTTGTTGTGTATCTATTATTTTGTAAAGAAGTCTATACATATATTCGTTACACCTTTCCTTTCCTCTATTTAGCTTGAGAGAGAGCGAGAGAGAGAGAGAGAGAGAGAGAGAGAGAGAGAGAGAGAGAGAGAGAGAGAGAGAGAGAAAGAGAGAAGAGAAAAAAAGAGAGAGAGAGGGAAAGAAAGAAATAGAGCCGTATATTGCTTTTAGACACGCTTGACTCATCAAATATGAAGGGTCGGCTTCAATGGGACCCACTTAGTGAGAGCTGCCCGACGGTGCTCTGCGAGGATTGTTTATATACAACAGAGTGGAGGAGAAAATTCTTTACCCTCCTTTCACGGGGCAACAGACGCTTTTCAGAGGAGACGCTTCAACGTAGAAATTCCTTGAAAACATTTTGGCCGCTCCTCCTCCTCCCGACCCAGCTTTTTCCCCGGCATGAAAATGGATAAGATGAAGACGACCCTGTGACCTGCGCCTGCGTACTGGATTTCTTCTTAAGACAGGCAATTGGGGCTTAGTGTTATCAGTGACCATGATATATCCAGACCGAGGGGAGAGCCGCGCGTGAGAGAGAGAGAGAGAGAGAGAGAGAGAGAGAGAGAGAGAGAGAGAGAGAGAGAGAGAGAGAGAGAGAGAGGGAAAGTGAGTTAATTCCTAGTTCTTTGTTGTTTGTGACTCCTTAGAATATCACAACACACAGTCTAACATGCTCTCACTCCAGTTCCCAAGTCATGGTAGTGTTCATGCAAGCTTCCCCCGTCTCTGTTTTGCGTCAGACACATGACTTAATAAAAAAGACACATTTTTGTCAACTCGTCCGCCTGGAAACAATTGGTCGTGCAGTGTAGAGAGAAAAAGACAGTCTGTGTTATTACTGGTATAGGATAAAGTGTAGATAGATAGGAAAAAAAATACAAATAGATAGATACATTGATTGATTGATTGATAGATTTATAGATATATAGATAGATAAATTGATAGATTGCTGAATATATATACGTCTTTGAAATAGTTTGAATTGAAAATATATAAATACACAAGAGTCGCCTGACCGTCGCTCTTGATATTGTCACACAGAATGTATAACCTTTGAGCGGCAGAGAAACTGTATTCTGATAACGGAGGAAGAACTTGACGACCACATTGCAGAACTTATTTTTACTCCCACATAAAAATCTGGAATCCTATATTGAACAGAGCTCGGCAGTTATATTAAACAAACTTGAAGTCGGTATGATTTGTATTATTTTGTTCCACAGATTCAACATGGTTTCCAAGAAAACACAAAACAAAATGAAATATAATTTAATTAAATAACACAATAATGTAACAAAAGCTGCTGAAGCGTCTCCTACTTCTTCCTTGTTTTGCGAAAGATAATGTTTCCGTGGCAGAGGCTTCCAGTCCTCCTCTCTTGTTCTTTTTGTTGAAGGAAATACAGAGAAATAAATCTTACATTATGTCTAACCCAGTAGGTAGAGCGCAAACCTTGACCACGGGTTTGACACCCACGTTTTGAAGAAGTATCTTGTTATGAAGCTAAGAAACGGCTCACCATAAGTGCCTCACTGGTAACGTACTGTCGCCCAGGGTGGTAAATGATGACTCCGAAGTGATTGAAAAACACTTCATTATGCACAAGTAGCAGTAGTGAGACGACACAAACACTTGATATGACTCACCATCCGTGCTTTGTGAAAATGCATGGAAAGAACAAACAGATGGTGTGCAAACAAGCCACAGCATCCTCGAACTCAGCATCATCCCCACCAATCACCAGTTCACCTTGCCGTACGCTGCTGCCCACCCACCATCGTACGGCAGGATGAAGGAAACAATGTTGCAACCCAGCCAGCGGCAGCATATCACTTAGCTCCACGTGCTTCGTTGACCGCCACTGCCTCGTGAAATATAACTTGATATTGGAGCTCCACGCTGTGTGTTCATTCCGCTGAGAAAAACTTGGGAAGAAACGCAAACAAATAAATATTATTTCCTTGGACGTATCCAGTCGTATTGAAGCTGAAGAAATACCGGAATGAGACAAAGATTAATAAGAAGATACCTACGCTCCTGCAGCAGTGACTTGGTTCAGTTGCGTCTTTCTTGCACCTTTCATAATTTAACACAGTCACCCCAGGACTCTCCAGCAGCATGTCAACAGAGTAGTTTTGCGTCCTGACTCCACACTCCACGCTCCACACTCCACGCAACACGCTCCACATTCTACACTCCACATTCTACGCTCCACGCTCCACGCCCTGCAGCTCTATTTTCGCTCCAATCCTTTGTGCTTTTGTTAAGTACAATTCCGAAAATTGAGTCTGAGAATCTTTCTTGGGGAACTAAGTTTCTTGCCTTTTACAATGCCTCTGCGTTTAGTTATTTTCCTGAACAGCAAGGTGTAGTCATTTTTAACTAGGAAAATACAATTTTGAATACCACACTGTTGGGAAGAAGACGCCCTGAGCATCCATAAAGCTTCTCTCAAGTGTCATCGTGTTGAAAACAGGACGAGCAGCACTTCCTCACGCTTGACTCCCTCCTCAGCCCCCCTCAGACAGGATGGAGAGGCAGCCGCGTGGTGCTGACAAATGGCTCTTCTTTCCTCCCCAAAATAAATGATGGACACATTATGTTGCATCAAGTTGAGGAATATATGGCGGCTTTTTTATATTTATCAGAGACAAATTACATTTCTTGGCGGACGCCTGTACTGAGCACCACGCCGCGTGCATTATAATGATGAAAAAATCAGCGTGGTTGGCAGCCGGCGGTGTGGCAGCCAATCCAAGGGACAAGAGGTGCGGCCATAATTACTGTTCCGTCACGTTGTCCATTTAAGTTAATGGCGTCTGTTCATTATCTTATCAACGTCTCTTCGGCAACAGAAAAACCCATTCACCACGTTGGCGACCCTCTCCATCTCCCTCCTGATTGGCTGGTGCCAGTAACACGGAGAGGGCGGCAACCAATCCCCTTGCCGAATTAGGCCATCCACTTCCGTCCGACAGTTTCTGGTTTAGGAGTGAGAAAAAAGGAGGAAAGATACTCTCCTTCTTCCCGGAATTAATATCTTAGAAACTCGAGGGAAATAAAGTGCGAGAAGACTTTACACTGGACTACTTTACCGACGAACAGATGATGATTGTTAGAGAGGGACGGAGGCAGGTTGTAAATAGGTTTGAGTGGGCGTCTTGTTAACACTATTATTTTCACACCCTTCCAAACGGCTGATTACACGCCCCTCAGCCCGCCCATGAGTCAGCTGGATGGCACGTCAACCACAGAGACGAGTTTACAGCGTTGAGTAATATATACCATTCAGCTCGCCGTAAATCCTCCTCCTGCAGGTCCCCAGAAATTCCCTTTGTAAAGTGGAAGTAAATGTATGATTGCGGCATTTCCTGCTGATCGTAAAACTATGACAAATTATATATTATTTCAAGCGTAGGAATTCGCGGCGTCGTCCGTTTCTTTCTCCGGTCTTGTAAGGGATTGGAAAATTTTAAACAATCTCGAAGCTGTATAATTTTATTCTGCGTAATGCTAAAGTTGCCTGTTT
>JAPQNM010000045.1:4322655-4327655 GCA_029783475.1 Metacarcinus magister | reverse complement strand
CCCCTGAACACCTTGCCTGACGGGTTCATGCCCAGACACACTAAGTATTATGTGGGTAATTTTTGCGAACATATTTTGTACTTGATTATGAGATTTAACTTTTCCATCCTTGGGTGTTCTGTGTGAAAGGGTTAAGTCATTATCACACATCACTTTCATGGGCGTCATTTTGTCTTTCATTAGCGCGTCTTCCGTCTGCGGCGCCTGACGTGCATGTCTCCGCCGCACGGACGCAAACTGGAAACTAGCGCGGGATCTGTCCTGTAACTTTGCCACAGGTTCTGAGATTATACACTTGCTTTCCGGAACGATCCATTCGCTCAAACAAGTTATTATATTTGCACGGACGGTCTCAGGCTGTGTGCAATATATATATATATATATATATATATATATATATATATATATATATATATATATATATATATATATATATATATATATATACTCTCTTTCTCTCTCTTTATTTCTCTCTCTCTCCCTATTGTTGTGTAGTGTCGCGTGGAGGTGCTCCCAAAGAGAGGACTTAAAGCAGCCTTGGCGTGGAAACACCTGAACAGACGGTATTGGTTCCAAGTTAATCTTGTTACCTGTGAGTGTTTACGGTGCAGGTCCCGCGGGTTCATATCTTCTCTTGCAAATTGTCCTCAGGTGTCGGAAGGTGTGCTACTCACAACTTATTGTTGCCTCACCGTCTCCATGCAAAATGAGGCACAACTTACTGAACATTTTTTGTGTATAAAACTAATAAGTACACACATACTTATATTTATATATATATATATATATATATATATATATATATATATATATATATATATATATATAAAGAGTACGAAATTGATACATTGTCGAAGCAGATCTCAAGTTCTCTGTGTTGGAAATTATGACATATCTGATGTACCATGACTTGACAATAGTGATTAAGGAAGCTGTACACTCATTAAGAGAGAGAGAGAGAGAGAGAGAGAGAGAGAGAGAGAGAGAGAGAGAGAGAGAGAGAGAGAGAGAGAGAGAGAGAGAGAGAGAGAGAGAAAGAGAATATAACACTGACAGCCACACAAAAAACTAAGTAATTATCTCTCCATCAGCTTCTTACCAAACACACAAACTTTTCGCCAAGCTCTTTACTAACAGATTAGCCAAAACTTTTGACGGAAACCACCCACGAGAACAGTCAGGATTCAGAAGCAGCTACTCAACCATGAACCATTTATGCATTAAACCAACTCATCGAGAAAACTGTGTAATATATGTTTTGTTTTTGTAGACAACAAGAATTATATATTAGTAAAGAAGTATCTTGGCGCCGAAGCAGTTATGTCTAGAGGGTTAGTATTGGTATATTAGTAGAGGGTTGTATCCAACATGCTGGAAACACAATGTCTGTAACCAGTACATACTTACATCTACGTACGACCTTCATGTGTGAGACGTGGGGATGAAGTCTGCGATGATACGTTAAATTGAATAGAAAGACATGATAATTAAAGGAGAAAAAGTAAAGGAGAAAAACAGACAGAATAGCAAGACGTGTGACTAGAAGATCAAATAACAGAATAGAAGGAACAAAACCCTGCCTGACTGAACACCACGAGACAGTTGGGGACCAGGTCGAAGGTGAAGAGAAAAAATTGAATAGCTGCCATCACTCGTGAAAAATTCCGGTGGAAGCCTTTGTCCAGGAAAAGATTTGGTTTGGCAGGAGAACCTCTGCCTCTCCTCATGCATACACTCCTTCTTTACTTGTTCAAGGCCTCCACCTCTACCAGCATTATACACACACCCACATATACATACACACACATATATCTTGCTCTCTCTTCTTCTACCCTTCCCTGCTGTCCCATCGTCCCTGTGTAGCAGCACGGCACAAGTTCGTTCTTGTATGTTGTAGAAAAGCCAGTACTATTATCTACACGGTGCAAATACATACACATTTCAACCATGCAATTATTAGAAGTCTAAACAACTTTTCCTGAGAATGTATTACACAAATGGGTCTTTGGTGTCCCTTTAGAGTTTAGACAAACACCATTACTGTATTAGTTACTCTGCTGGATGACGTGAAATGACTTGATAATTTGTGTCATGAAGGAGGCGAGTATCCGCGATGGCCCGAGTGTTTCCCTTTCCGGTTATGAGCGTTGATGACGTCACCTCAACACACAGCCACCTCATGATCTCTCAGGTCTTTGTTCTCCGCCTCGTTTACCGACACATCAATCACACATCTTTCTTCCCGCACCCTCGTCCATCCTTTGTCTTCTCTCTTAATTTATTGTTGTGCAAATTTGCTCCAGCTAATACTTCTACGACTTTGCGCCCTCCATCCCCTGTATGTCCTTCTTCCCCTGACTTTCACCTTCCTTCAACCTCCCCTTCCTCCCTGTCTGGCAGAGATTCATCACATATCCCTTCTGAGGCCCTGCCCGTCACTGCCCTGCGTCTCCACGTGCACAGGACAGCTTCCCTTACGCATGCATCTGGTGATTAAGTCCGGCCGCCGCTCCACGCCGGGGACACAAAGACGCTGCCTACTGAAGATATGAAGGTGGAGCGGCGGCAGTGCTCGTTGAGGTGGAGTGGGCCGGAGTGCGCCGCCCATTATCATGATGAAGAGCCTACCTTACCAAAGGACGATGACGATGGAGGACTTGCTGATGGTGGGAGGCGGGGAGGGCCAGGCCGGGGGGGGGGGGGGGGGAGGCTGCCAGCTACATCTGCTTTTGGACACACTAGCGCTGATGGCCTTTTGTGTGTGTGTGTATGTGTGTGTGTGTGTGTGTGTGTACCGTTGGGATTTTACTGAAAATATAAAATGTGTAGCATGTAGAACCATCCGCTGCAACGCACACTCACAAAACACACACACACACACACACACACACACACACACACACACACACACACACACACACACACACACACACACACACACACACACACACACACACACACACACACACACACAGGAAAAAATATGTGTTCTTTTTACAGTTTCCACGCCATGTATAAAGACAAAGTACGCACCATATTCGTGCATTTATACTCAACAAAACTTACCCCAAAAAATACTGCAATACCTTAGTACAATTCAGGTGGGTTTTTTCCTGACCTTTAATGGAGTGAGTGCAGCCCCAGAAGAACTAACATAAAAGATGCTATTTGTACGGGAGTCACCTAATTTACGCGGCAGTAACTCCACGCCGTCTCCAGCCAGCTAGGTGGAGGTGGAGGTGTAGCCAGAAATTTCGCTCACACCTTTCTCCCCTTAGCTCAGAGTTTGCGCCACCCCAGACATTTCGGGCTAAAGTAATTCCCTTGCCTCCAACCCTCCTCTGAATTCCCCGGTGTAGTTTAGATGATCTACTTTACCGTGTTACAGAACCACTTTTGAGACATTGATGACGTCGACTACCTTGATGGAGGGAAACCGAGACCAAAGAACAAATTTGACTGTACCGAGCGGCGAGGGAAGCCATACATCACTTCTTCTCTTTCTCTCATATCCATCCATTTCCTCAGGTGACGGAGGCTCGTCTGAGTGCCGCGCGGTGACCTCTCCATCAGCAAAAGTTGGGTTTCCTTGCACAAAAACTTGCTGACTCACTATTCGTTAGAGGAACAAATGTCACTGCATCTTCCAAATTCGTGATTTTCTGCATTTATTGAATTCAGATTATTGGCATCGGAAACCACTTAAGTATTTTCCCAATGGTCATCTTCGGAAGACAGTAAAGGCTGAATGCTCCCGATAAAGAGTGTATGGAGACGTGTTAAGGGAAGCTTCTTTCTTTCACTCTGGAAGGAGAGGAAGTCCAAGCACTGCATTATTTTTTATCCCCAGTCTTCATAATGCCGGCGGGAGTGTGTTCGCAGCCGGTGATCTCATTCCCGGGGGACAGCTTTAAAGGCTACTTCTGCCCGCGTTTCCATGAAGGGTGCGCACACCAGTCATAGTATTAAAACATTCAAACTAACACTTCCTGCCACGTGTTCCTCAGGGACCACCACCACCACCACCACCACCACCACCGAAAGCTGTGTGGGCGGTGTGGCGGCGACTGTGTCCAACTAAGGCCACGTCGCTTGTCTTAGGGATGAGAGGCTGAATATATTATCTGTATGAAATATCTGCATGACTTGGTCCGGAATTATTTAAGATTTTCTGGAAATGGAAGAACACGGGTGGTGGGAAGTTCTATTATAGAAATGTAGAAGTGAACGATGAGAAACAGCGGGATGGTGACGCGGCGCTGCGGTGAGAGGCTGGTGCGGGGTGTGTCACCCTGAGTCAGTCCTGTGTCAGGCCAGCTGATGAAAGGCTCAAGCCACAGGAATTTCAAGTTATCACGAGCACTTTTTGTGCAAATTAATCAAAAAAAGAGAAAATGGACTACAGGTTATCAGGAAAAAGTAATTTGTTAGAATACAAAAAAGGTGAATTTATGTATAATTCCACACACGTCTCACTCACGTTTTCTTTGTTTCCTCCACATGACGGGGAAAAATACTGACTCCGTAGTTTTATACTTTTTTAACTATATAGAATAGATGAGCTCCATCCCATTATATTAATGGGGTAGAAGCATGGCTCTTGAGGGATCTGAATTACCACTCGAAAAGCAATATCGCCATTGATTCAATTGAGGAAGGATTGCGGTGGATTGGGAAGGAACCGAATATTGGACGTGGCCACACGGCGGATTAATCCTTTGGTATTGTGAAGCACAGATTGTGGGTCACCGGTGGATGCTCGCTGCCTCAAAAATAACTCCCCTCGTGCAGCCACTCTTTCCTGTGCCGTAGGGAAGAACTGGCGAATATTTGTTCGGAACAAACGATATTTGATTAGACTTCTGATCGTAACGTACCATCACAGTGCCGACTTGAGCCGTGGCTTCTAGGGTAGCAACCCACACACCGCCTGACCCGCGGTCACAGCAGTAGAAGAAACCTTTCCTTGTACCCTCTTCAACCTCCTACATTCGTGCAGA
>JAPQNM010000045.1:4307655-4320155 GCA_029783475.1 Metacarcinus magister | reverse complement strand
GGATGCTGGGCGGCCGTTACATGCCTCCCAAGACCTGTTCCTGTTTGTATTGTATCTGTATTTTCTTTAGATTCGCTTCTTCCAGTTTTACGCTTTGAGAATGGAGTTTTGGTGAGTTTGGAAAAGAAAGAGAGGGAACATTGGACCAAAGGAGACAAAAAACAGTAACTGCCATTATCTAAGTCTGGAAACTATCTATGTAATAATTTCTCGTGAATTATCTTTTTTGTTGGTTGTCTTCAGGAGTACGGTACTTTTGATGCAGTGTATGATCGTTTAGCCGCAGGTGTTCATTTTACTCTTGAACATCATCTAGATAGCCACAGAAGATATAATTACATAGACTAGTTTTCGTATCATTATTTCTATTTTGTTATTTTTTTAATATTTATTATGATTATTACTATCATTATTATTATTATCTATAATTATTACTATTATTATTATTATTATTGTTATTAATAGTAGAAGTAGTAGTGGTAATAGTAATAATAGTCGTAATCGA
This sequence comes from Metacarcinus magister, assembly GCA_029783475.1. Classification (NCBI taxonomy): domain Eukaryota; kingdom Metazoa; phylum Arthropoda; class Malacostraca; order Decapoda; family Cancridae; genus Metacarcinus; species Metacarcinus magister. The sequence continues at coordinate 4,319,650 of JAPQNM010000045.1, read as the reverse complement.
AGTAGTAGTAGTAGTAGTAGTAGTAGTAGCAGCAGTAATAGTCGTAGTCGTAGTCGTAGTCGTAGTTGTAGTCGTAGTAGTAGTCGTAGTAGTAGTAGTAATGGTTATAGTTGTAGTTGTAGTCGTAGTCGTAGTATCATATTACATTTATCTAATATTTCCAGCTGGTGTGTAACCGAGTTTTATAGCAAGTTGTTGATTTTCTATCGATGAGAAAATGTATTCCAGTGGGACATAAACCTTTATGTTCACCCTTTGATGTAATTGGAGGTGGCATCATATAATATGTAATCTACTATGATATGTAATGTTGCTAATGATACTCCACTGTAGAAATGTGATATTCAAACAACACAATTTAAGAGTTAAGTGTATTTCCAGTGTTCCAGAAGACCAACCTCACACATGGACACGCTATTCAATGGTTGTTTGTTGTGTTATGAAATGATGTAAAGTTTCAGTTCAAATCCTGCGTTTTGAAAAAGGTATATAATTATTCTTCATACTTTGATGAAAAAAATTATGTCATGCGTATATATATTTGTTTTGTTTTGCATCAGAAATAATGAAATTTAAGACATGCTAATTTATTTTGCATATAACTAGGTGGTGATAAAACTAATATTACATTCTGAGTATTCATTTATAAAACTGTGCAGGTTTGTATGGCCTTGATGCTGGTGTTTATATTTTTCGCGGCATAAATAGACTTTCTAAAGGTTAGAAATTTAATATAAAATAACACTCCATAATAAAAAAAAATTATAAAAAGTAAATAAAAGGTCATAATCAATTTGTTTTTGCAATGGAAGGATCTGCATTTTAAAGTCTTGAAAAAATTAGAGAATGAATATAAAGTAAATATTTTATTAGTCCATACCTCGCACACTAAGTCATTTCAATATGTTAAAGATAAACTCACAGATGTCCTCAACATAAAATTCTACCTTTGCTGGGTAAAAATTACTTCAAATTAATCCAATGCGAAGATAATTAAGCAATTAACACATTAATTATAAACATTTTTTTATTCTTTTTGATTCACTATATATATTTTTTGTAAGAGGTATTTTTTTAGATAAATAAGTAAATGTATAAACTGAAACAATGGTGTATCATGCATTTAGGTTTTGTTAGCAACTCTGAAAAAGCTAAGAACAATAGTAGTAGTAGTAGTAGTAGTAGTAGTAGTAGTAGTAGTAGTAGTAGTAGTAGTAGTAGTAGCAGTTGTAGTAGTAGCAGTTGTAGTAGTAGCAGTTGTAGTAGTAGCAGTTGTAGTAGTAGCAGTAGCAGTAGAAGTAGTAGTAGTAGTAGTAGTAGTAGTAGTAGTAGTAGTAGTAATAGTAGTAGTAGTAGTAATAGTAGTAGTAGTAGTAGTAGAAGTATTATTATTATTAGTAGTAGTAGTAGTAGTAGTAGTAGTAGTAGTAGTAGTAGTAGTAGTAGTAGTAGTAGTAGTAGTAATAGTAGTAGTAGTAGTAGTAGTAGAAGTAGCAGTAGAAGTAGTAGTAGCAGTAGCAGTAGTAGTAGTAGTAGTAGTAGTAGTAGTAGTAGTAGTAGTAGTAGTAGTAGTAGTAGTAGTAGTAGTAGCAGTAGTATAGCAAGTAGTAGTAGTAGTAGTATAGTTAGTGTTAGAAGTAGTAGTAATAGTAGTGGTGTTATGGAATGGTTAGCATTAGAAGTAGTCATCCATTATGAGTGCATGGTGTTAGCTCGTCACACTTTCCATTTCGTCAACCGTCACGTGAGTCTTTGTACTGGGTGCTGCGTGACTTACCGAATGTAATTGTTGTTATGAAATGATGCCAAATTACATGTAATTTCTAGTAGTTATAGTTGGTTATGTTTTAATGAGCTCCAGCAGTGGAAATCTTGCCACAATGTACGCAGCACAGTGAGAGGGTTGGAAGGTTGCAACCAAACCACAACCTTGACTCTGTAAGGTGAAGATAGGCTTGTATTTTTTTCACCTCAAATTACTGTAATATTTTTGAACGAACCTTTTCAAAACGTGACAGGCCTCTCAAAGAATGTCATTTTCACCTAAAAATGTCTTCAAGACCCTCACTCGTTTGTTTTTCTTAAGACTTCCAAAGAAAAACAGTGAATATACTTTTATCTAACTTGAGCCATTCTAGATGGTATAGTTAGTCTCGCTGCAGGATCTGTTATAAGGAATTTTGAATAATAAATAAATAAAAAATCTTCAGTCTACTCAGTCTACCAAATCTTGTTCTATAATATTAGCAGTCAGAACATGGCGGTTATTCTTGCCATGTGTATGCAGCCAGTCAATAGTGTGCATGATGGGAGTGAGGTTGGCGTCTGCCTCTCTCTGCCTCCTTGCAATCTGCACCCAGCAGGCTACCATTCAGTTCAGTTATGTCCGTCAGTTTGTGTGTATCCCTCACGCTATACTACGTCCGTCTGTATCACGTGTCATGTAACCTTATAACTGAGGGAAACATTGGGTCGCCTCCAGGTGTTGGCACACTCCGTACATCCTTGAATGGTTCGTTGATTAAAGGTCTACGCGTCGCCAATCCATAGGAGTGCCTCGTTTGTGCCCGACTCTAGCCAGTGCTCTCCGTGGGAACACTTCCTCGCACATTGCATGGATTACACCCAACACCCGCACGGTGTCAGTGGGTCTGCAGCTCACTACAAGAAGTGTTTATTCATCGCCACGTCACGCTAAGCCTTCCATGGGATGACAGCAGACAGATGGCCACGTGCCGTCAGTACGTTTGCAATATTTAAGTGGTTTGTGTTACTTAACTGGTCTGCGTTGCTTCACATTATTATGATTCTTAAATTGGTTATCCGTTGTGTTTATTCCGTGGCATTTTACAGAGAGTAAGAATAAACAAATAAACGTTCCGTGTGGGCCTTCGAAGGTGATACATAACAGGACTCACCATCAGGTCCCACAGCATCCCTTGAACACACAGAGGTGGATGTAGTGTGTGCTGGTGTAGGCGCTGAAGGGAAGGGACCACACCTCACCTTCTTGATTAATCACAATGTACGGAAAGGTGAAGAGTTGATTGGTCACCCGTTTGTGTCTCCAGGGAAAGTGAGTGTGTGTGTGTGTGTGTGTGTGTGTGTGTGTGTGTGTGTGTGTGTGGGTCTGTGTCTGTGTGTGTGTGTGTGTGTGTGTGTGTGTGTGTGTGTGTGTGTGTGTGTGTGTGTGTGTGTGTGTGTGTGTGTGTGTTCAGGTAAGACGCTTTGAGGAAGTAATGCGTTCACTGATAAAACATATATATTTTTAGAGAGAGAGAGAGAGAGAGAGAGAGAGAGAGAGAGAGAGAGAGAGAGAGAGAGAGAGAGAGAGAGAGAGAGAGAGAGAGAGAGAGAGAGAGAGAGACAGAGACAGATAGACAGACACAGAAAAAAAAAGAGACAGACAGACGGACAAATAGACAGATGGGAGTACAGTACTGCTTTGAAATGTCAGCCTTAAATCCCAGAAAACAAAAAAAAACGGCTCTATCAAGGAGGGCAAAAAGACCCGTGTTGATATGGCAGTGGATCGAAGAAGCAGAGTATTCAGTGGCATTTGATTCCCCCTCCTCACGCCGCGCTAAGCCAAGGGTGGATGTTTGGATAAGAATATTAATGGATCGTACTAGGTTGTGTGTGTGTGTGTGTGTGTGTGTGTGTGTGTGTGTGTGTGTGTGTGTGTGTGTGTGTGTGTGTGTGTGTGTGTAAGCTCATTATTTCATTCCTTGCTAGCTACGAATGTGACTTGTTCTTTAGTATATTTTTGCTGCATTGATGAATAGTTTGAAAGGGAGAATAATCATAGGAACAAGTATCAAGAAATCATTATAATAGGTCTGTAAATAGTAACCTCTCAGCCTTTATCATTGAGTATATGGCGCTGAGCTGTAGGACATTATTACTTGTGTGTGTGTGTGTTGGGGGAGCGTGTTGGTGGGCGATGGGTAGATTGGTGTGTGTGTGTGTGTGTGTGTGTGTGTGTGTGTTAGTATGTGAATATTTATGCTCACATCATCCCTTTCACTGGTAAATTATAGTGTTTGATCCTCGTGACATTTTAGATTACTTAAGAATGTTTCAAATAGACACAAGACGTGTGTCAGAAATCTTGAAATGTAACACGGACTTTTTTTTAACATCTAAAGTGTTATTGGGTATTCAAGGTACTGTCAGAATCACACAGTCACAGAAGTAAGTGTTTGTCGTGACTCAGAGCATCAGATAGACTGTGTTACTACATATTTCCACAAAAATCAGTTGAGCTGTAAATTATAACGTTAGCATGGCAGCAGCTTCTTGAGAGAGGAGCAATAGTTATGAATTCAAAAGTAGCTCAAATTGTTTCATTCCCGTTCCCTTGTACATAATGTTTTGCCTATAACTGTAAATACTAATACACGTCAGCTGTACTGGAGCCACATGCAACAGTGAACATCGATCTGTCAGTTGTCTTAGGACTAGAACACTTTGCCGAGTCACAACGGTCTTGGTAACGATGTTGTGTCAGCTTTGAGGAAGTAAAAATGGTAACAGTGTTTTGTTTCTTTCTTTTTCATCCGTCCAACGTTGTTTATAATGTTTTTGAGTAATACAAACAGGATTTATCATTTCATGACGTTCCGTGATAAATATGGAACACTGAAACTAGCTCCCGACGTCTGAAAGTTTCGTTGCCTTTCAGTATCTTGAGTTCGTTCATGAGAGAAACATAAAGACATCTCAACAACTACATTGCCTATTCTATTTTTTCCTGCTTTGCTTTTTTATTATTTTTTCATTCATTTTTCTATTTTATTTATTTTTTAATGCGTTCATGCGTGCGTGTCACCAGCAGCCCCAAGTCCAGTACTAAACAAAGGCGTCCCTTCAACCTTCCCAATGAACCACTGCGCTGCAAACCTCTGCCAACTTTTTAAACTCGTTTCTCCACCTTTTGTTTGGTCTCCTTCCACTGTTCTTATCTTTAAGGTCCAGTCAGTCAGCCTTTTACTCCATATGTTATCTCCTCTCCAATCCACATGTCCTGTCCACTTCCATTTTTACTCTTTTATTATATCCATGATGCTCTTGACTTTGATTTGTTTTCTTGTCTGTGTTCATCTCTGCTCACATCTGAGTCTTACTCCAAATACTGACGTGATATCATTACTTGAGTTTTTGTTTCATTTCTTGTCATTTCTTATTTGTCCATCCATACGTTATAGGTGTTATGTTTGAAGTATGTCTCGTAGGAACCCTTCAGGATATGTGGTACATTGTTTTCCAATTTGTACTGATTCATATTTATATTTAGGTTTCCTTGTCCTTACCTTTAGTTTTTGGCTCCAGTAGTTAAATGGTATCTTTATTCCTAATGACTTTGTTTAACAGTTTTCCTTTTATCATTCTTTTTCTTATATTTACTTTAAAAATTTCCCATTATCCTTTAAGAAAAAGGTTTATAATCAGTACATCATACCAGTACTAACATATGAATCCAAAACCTGGAGTCTTACGAAAGTCCTGGAATGAAAACTTGAGTCCTATTCAAGAGAGTGACGACCAAGGGTTCGTCCTTTCTGAAAAAAAAAAATTGCTGCAACAATTGAACCTCATGAGAACTTACCATTTCAGTATATTTTCGACAGGATAATTTGGTTATAATCTGTAACTACTAACTAACTCCACACACATTGGTGCTGTTGTTCGAGTTGCAGTCTAACAGGTTTGTGTCAGCTGATTGTGCTGCAGTGATTATGGGTCTGTAATGGCTGTTTCAATCGTGCATGTTGTTGTAAATGTGTTGACCTTCCTGCTGTCTGCCTGTTTATTACATTTTTATTCTTTGCTTTCTAGTGTTTGTGGCGGTAGTTCGGTAGTTTTGCTGATCATGTCTTTAGCCCACCGATGTTTAACTGTTCTTTTTAATACTCCTGCTGCTGTGTCTGCTGCTGCTGCTGTTGTTACTGCTGTTTTTGCTGCTGTTTATCCTACCGTCTCTCCAAGTTGAAGCACAAAGCTGTTTTTCACACCACAACATTTTTTTTAGCTATTCCTTAGTATGAGCGTTTTTTATTTTTCATATATATATTTTTTTTTCTTATTTAGGCCGTACCACAAATCACCTCGGTATAATTTTTTGACTGTAGTGACGTTCAACATGATATCAGTGACAGGATGATGCATGGTGTCCCTAAGACGTGTGGGCGGGGGTAAAGGAGCCCAAGTAGACCTCACAAGTGCGAGTGCCAAGTTAAGGAAGGAGGTGGACACATACTACATAAAATATTGATCGACTTAGAAGAGGATGAAAGACTAGTGTGGTGGTGGTGGTGGTGATGATGATAGTGTGTAGGGGAGGGTGAGGGGGGGGGCGTAGGGGAAAGGCTTGAACCATCCTGTTAAATGTGATGATAATGACATTCGCAATCAACTCCTTCATACAAAAGAACTATCAGTATGCCTCGCCGCGGGGAGCAGCAAGGGGAGTGTGACGGCGTGCCTCTGTAGCCGCCTCAGGATAAATGGGATTGTGCGAAGCTACACTGAAAACATATCTAACATTTTTTTTTACTCTGACATCAAAGAAATGTATTATTCTCTGCATCCGTGTGTTTGTCCGTCTATTTCTGTCTGGCTGTCTGTCTGTGTTGTTTTTTTTCTCGGCTCTCTCTCTCTCTCTCTCTCTCTCTCTCTCTCTCTCTCTCTCTCTCTCTCTCTCTCTCTCTCTCTCTCTCTCTCTCTCTCTCTCTCTCTCTCTCTCTCTCTCTCTCTCTCTCTCTCTCTCTCTCTCTCTCTCTCATTTATCTACATTCCCAGACAGACAAACAAATAAAGATACTCCATAGAAACAACATCAGTAAAGTACACAGCAAGTGAAAAAATATTTCGTTCTGATTGCTGCATTTCGGACTGCGCTGATGCCTTCATAAAAACAACCCATTTAAGCTCAGAATTGCTCACACGAACACTTTCATGAATGTTATCTCGGAAAATAGTACCGAATATTTTCCCTGCCTCCTCTTTATCCCGGGTTCTGGGCACGTGGGTGGGGCGGGTTAAGCGGGAATTTTGGGGGATGCGGGGCAGGAGGTAGGTGGTAGGTGGTAGGTGGTAGGTGGCAGGGGAGAAAATAACTGCACATTGGAAATACACATACTCAATTTATGGTATTTTAATTTGTTCTGTTTTCCTAGAGACATAAATGGTCACTAAATTGCTTGGATGCTTTTCCTGCATTGTATTATTTTCTTAACAATTCGTAAGGTGACGTCGAGGTGGTGGGGGTGTCTTGGCTTACTTCCCAGGGACCCAATTGGCGGTCCTTCCCTCATCCCAGTGATTTGAAAATATTTGCGCGATTCCTTTTAACTCCGACTCTCATTGTTTAGGTTCACGTCAAATTAAACGCGACGCGGTGCAGCTACAGACTCGCGCGGACATTGCAGAAAAAGACGTGAGCCTCCCCGGATCCGGTGCCGTAGTAAATCAGGTCTTTTATCACCGAGGCGAGTCGTGGCCACACTAGCTGCCTCGCTCATTCCAGCTGCATTGTCATGATGGAATAGTCTGATTGGGCGAGTCATTCTTCAGTCTGGTTTTTTCAATGTACAGATGCATTTTCTTTGATGTATTTACTTGATGCATTCTGTTCCCTGCTGTACTCAAGCGTCCCTCTTCTGCCATAACCACCACTTCCTGCGAGCCTTGTGTGCCGTGCCGTGCCGTCCTCCCAAACACCACTCATCTCCCAAGCCGACCCTCACCACTCCCCTCAAATCTCCCCTCGTTACGCCACTCAGAAGAGAGAGAGGAAAATGGTGCGGGCATTTCTGAAGCGGAAAGATTGTTCAGCGTAGAATTGAACTAATCTGAACCTTTCTTTACCGGATTAAGTTGTGTTTATCATAGTTTCGTTTCTCATTGTATTTAACTTGCTAGGAACGTAATTTTCCCTCTTCGATATTGGCGTTCTGTTCCCTCGCACACGACCCTTCCTTTCATACTTCCGCAGCGATGCATCTCTATTTGTCTGAAATAGAAAGATCCCTAGATATTAATGACCCGTTCAAGCCGGCGGCCCAAGAAATAACAGCGCGTGAACTTCTTTTTTTTCCAGCAACTCTTGGGAGGAAACTTCGATTATTTTTCATCGGCGAAGAATGAAGTCGACGGAATATGGAGGCGGAGGATCTCAGTGGGGACGGAGCCAGAATTGATAATGCTGAGGTCATTAATATTGTGCAGCCTCCGACCCCTGTGATGGATGGCCGCGGGTCCCACATCGCTAGGCCGCTTTCATCACGCTGTATTTATTGCCCGATCAAAGAAGCTCAGCGGCAGCGCCTACAATAAGCTTTTTAGTGACGCAGCAACGAAGGAATGACAACAGCAGCAGACGTGGCCTCGGTTATAACTCTTGAACAATACACGTCCGAGGTATTACTGGAAGCCTGTGCTGGCGGGCGGGAAGCAATCTGCTGATGGAAAATGCTATAGGGAGAAGTAAATATGGAAATCAGGAGGAGAGAGGACGAGGGAGGGGAGCGAAGGGTTGGAGAAATAGGATATAATTCTGCAATATTCAGAGTGGATTTAGGTGAGAGCGAACAGTGTCTGGTTTCCTTCGATGACGCCACCCCTTCGATGGGAGTGTAAGGGTTAGTGTTTGCATACAGACAAGTAAAGGTTGCTGTCACGCTGAAGGTTGGCCCGAATTATTTAGGTTTCTTCTACCGGTTGATTGGGATGGGAAGGGGAAGGCTTGATGGAAGTGTTAATACAGATGGAACCCTTCATTGCACAAGGATCATGAGGCTGAATGGATATTAGACTCTTATTAGATAGGGAATTAATGTGTGTGTGTGTGTGTGTGTGTGTGTGTGTGTGTGTGTGTGTTTGTATCTATGTGTATGTGTGTGTATGTATGTGTTTGAATCTGTATGTGTATGTGTTTTTTATGTGTGTGCGCACGTTGGACACACACACACACACACACATACACACACACACACACACACACACACACACACACACACACACACACACACACACACACACACACACACACACACACACACACACACATACACACATCATACACTTGTGCAACATTTCAGCGTGGTGTGATCAGGAAAACATGCTTTATTACGTCAACAAAGTGCATATTCGTAAAGTGGGAATAAGAAACTAAAAATAGAATTACGAAATTTGGAAGCCTACAATGTATCAAAGGTATTGACGTTATAATTACGTTACATCTAAAATTTTGAAGAAATTTCAAAGACGCATTAGGTAAGTTTATTGAATGATGGGCTTCATAAACGGAAATTTGTCCTTCAAGGATAAGGATATAATTCTACCTCCATTATCACGTTAGTCAGCTCCTATTTGAAATATGAGGTGCAATTTTGTCGCCTCACCTTACAAAGGACATAGTAAAATGAGAAGTTTTTCATCGTAGGGCAACGAAGATGGTCCCTTCTTTGCGTAATAATTTTAAACCTGTGCTCTTGAGAAGAGAAGGTTCGTCTCATAGGAAAACTTTTATTTTTTTAATACTTAATGGGTTTACGAATGTTAATATAAATTAACTGATCCTAATTGATGACTCAGCACAAATGGGGAGTAACGGTGTAAAGCAAAAATGTAAACATATACAACTTGACTGCAGCAGATTTTTCTTGATCAATGACAACGTTAGACGAGTGCAGCGTAACACAATTAATTATTTCAAACACAAATTTAACCACTATCTTTAACAAAGTTTCCAATAAAGCTACATGACCCAGCTTTTTAATGGCTGTTTGACTCCATTACATCTGGGTGTGTTTATTTGTGATTGCATTTGCTTTTCTTACTAAATACACTAGTCTAGGTTAAGGACAGACACCTTGTTTGGACCCTAAGGTAAATATGGTCTGAGTGTGTTTGTATTATCTCTCTCTCTCTCTCTCTCTCTCTCTCTCTCTCTCTCTCTCTCTCTCTCTCTCTCTCTCTCTCTCTCTCTCTCTCTCTCTCTCTCTCTCTCTCTCTCTCTCTCTCTCTCTCTCTCTCTCTCTCTCTCTCTCTCTCTCTCTCTCTTTCTCTTTCTCTTTCACACACACACACACACACACACACACACACACACACAAGCATTCTGCAGTTGAGTCTAGGAACAGTTTCTTCGTCTGATTGGCTGTAACACACACACACACACACACACACACACACACAAGAGTCAAACCTCAGTGGGTGGGTGAGCCGTGAGTATAAACCCCAGAACTGAGGTTACGGGTATCAGGTCTTGACGGCGGGGTTCCAGAACTCAATTAGACCAAATGGCGAGCGGACCACATTCCTTGCAAGACCACCGTGTTGTTAGGAAAGCCGACCCGTCTCTTTGTGAGGGAGGGAGGGACAGGTGGAGGAAGGAGGCAGGAGGGATAGAGAACGTCGACAAGGCGCTGAGGGAGAAGGAGGAGGAGGAGGAGGAGGAGGAGGAGGAGGAGTAGGAGGAGGAGGGCTGTGGTGGTGGTGGTGGAGGTAGTAGAGGAGACAGTACAGACCTTGTCGACCACGTCAGGGTAATAGCGCATGTATATTCGTATGGATATTTCGTGTGACAGGGAGCGTGTTGGGGATATGTCACCACCACCTTCTGGCCTCGTGCATGTCATTAATTCCATGTTGTGTGAGGGTGACGAAGGGAGCAATTTACATAACTCAGCAGCAGCAGCAGGAGCAGGAGGAGGAGTGGATGGCTCTCTTATGAAGTTGTATGTCGCGACGGTGTTATTGTCGTCTTATTAACCAGATACATCTTTTGTTTACAATGAACTGGGTCTTTGTATTAGAGAAGAATAGGTAAGTACGCCCCGCCACACCCCACCGCCGCCCTGGCTCTCCGCTGCGTGTTTCATGGGTCGTCAAGCTGCGGTAGTGGTGGTGGTTAGTGGTGCGTCCTGTATACATGTGTGGTGGTAGGCTTGGTAGTGTGTGGTTGTACTTTGGTTAAGAGGGTGATGCAGCTGTGGTTTAGTAGTGGTGGTGATGGTGATGGTGGTGTGGCAGTGGTAATGAAGATACGAAGGTAATGGTGGTGAGGGTGCAGCTGCCTCGTCTCACCCATGTAATAACTTGAAAAATAACAATAAATTAACACTATCTTGCCTGAACGTGATGCTTTGTCCTCACTTTGACGACCAATTGAGTCGTTCGATCATTTGAAGACAGTAAACACGCAATGACTCCTCACATAAGAAACATACAATTGCAAATCCCACTCGAGATATTTCAGCATAAATATTCAGGAAGAAACACAATCATTATTCAAAACAGACTATAACATACTACGATATTTTTTTTTTTCTCACAGATTCGCGTGAATTCTAAATTTTTCTTCCTGTTCCCAATTCTTCCGCACGCCAGAATTTCAATTTTCCATTCGCGTGTGTCTGGCTAGGCCGGGAGGAATTTATCGGAGGTCTTGTGACGGCCAGTGAGCGGGAGAACCTGCAGCCACTCCTCCCCCTCCTCCTCCACCTGCCCCTCCCCCTGCCCCTCCCCTGCCTCCGTGGCCCAGTGCTGCCTCCCTCACCATCAGATTCACGCGGACTGAAATGGAGAAAGAGAGAGAGAGAGAGAGAGAGAGAGAGAGAGAGAGAGAGAGAGAGAGAGAGAGAGAGAGATAGTGTGTCAGGCTTTCAAAACGTACTAAATCATTCTAACCGATGACAACTCGTCACTATATGAATATTACGTCAAACCTTGCTAGTATCATTCAAGTATAGTTCTGCCGAGAAAAGGTTACGCCATTTTAGTGTTAAAGGTGTTGTTGCTGTTGATATTATTGTCGTTTTGTTTGTTGCTGTTACTGTTGTTTACTTTATAGTAGATAGAAAAAGACGCTGTATTGAGACACAGCATGAAGGATTGGAGACAGTAAGTAGAATTAAGGGAATTGATGGTACGAGTAGCCTTCGACTCCCTTTGTTTAGAGATGTGTGGGTGAAACTTAATGCCCACACAT
>JAPQNM010000045.1:4290155-4292655 GCA_029783475.1 Metacarcinus magister | reverse complement strand
TTAACCAAGAAACAATTTCCGGAAAATGATAATATAGTCGTGTACCCAAAAGTTGTGTTACGTAGCGTGGTCATTACTTCCATAAAGAGGTTGTCGGGCATTAGTGTAAACAGTGAGGTAGTGAGGCCGCCTGTATGCAGCATCCGCCTCACGCATGATACACCGATGCTTCAATTACGGTGTTCCTCCTCCTCCTCCTCCTCCTCCTCCTCCTCTTACTCACCGTCTTCTTCCTACCATCCACCCCTACCACTAGTCTCACTTCTCGTTTTCTTCCTCCTGTTTCTACCCGTTTTCCCTTTCCTTTTCTTTTTTTTCTTGTTTTTTTTCTCTTCCTCCTTCTCCTTCTTCTCCTCTTCCTCCCTCAGCATCATCAAGGGACTGTCCATCCGTCTTTGTGCCTCCTCTACCCGCTGGTCTTCTTTCCTGCTGTCTGCCCCTCATTCTTTCTTCCTTTCTCCCCTCACTTACCTCCTCGCCGCTTGAGCTAACTTTCTATTTTTAATTTCATATCCCTCCATTCTCTCCCCTTTATGGGTTCCCTCCTCCTCCTCCTCCTCCTCCTCCTCCTCCTCCTCCTCCTCCTCCTCCTCCTCATCCTCCTCCTCCTCCTCCTCCTTCTCCTCCTGCGGCCCTTCATTAAAGTAATGGGTACTGCGGGCGGTTCAGCTGGCTACGTTTCCTGTGGTGTCTGTATCAAAATATCTAACCATTACACTCTCCCCGGGCGTGCCACCTGATCCTCGCTCGCCAAATTGATAGCCGAGGAGATGGTAGTTAACAGGGAGCGACCCAGTGGACGGGGAGGAGGAGGAGGAGGAGGAGGAGGAGGAGGAAGAAGAGGAGGACATAAAATACGGGAGAAAAAAACTGTATGAGAAGAAATACATCTCAGGAGATAAGGGTGAAAGGGTTGAAGTAGAGGAGGGGAGAGTGAAGATGGGATGAAGAGAAGGGAATTATAATGGAGAAAGACGAGAACGAAGAGGAGAAGAAGAAGGAAGAGAAGGAATGCAAGAGAAAGAGTGAAGGCGGTGGTGGGTTGCAGCAAAGCGAATGTCTGTCAGTATAAAACAAAATATGACGAGTCCAAAGGAAGACATTTAGCGAAGTGGAAGAAGCGAGTGATTATGATAAAAGGAGAGAGAGAGAGAGAGAGAGAGAGAGAGAGAGAGAGAGAGAGAGAGAGAGAGAGAGAGAGAGAGAGAGGGAGAGAGAGAGAGAGAAGAAACAGACGAAAGGAATGACTAATGCGAACACCCAACCAACTAGACAAGCAGACAGACAGACAAACAAACAAACAAACAGACAGACAGACAGACAATCAGTAAAAATCAATAAATCGACTAGGAGAAAAACAACACCAGACAAACACACACACACACACACACACACACACACACACACACACACACACACACACACACACACACACACACACACACACACACACACACAGACACCCACCAGACGACGGGAGAAGATAGATAGACGGAAAAGGAGTTAGATGGAGGAAGGAGAGAGGATAGCACGCGAGGAAAAAGGAGATTAAGGGCGAGGAAATAATACTGAAGGAAAATAAGGAGGCTGGAAAGAACGGGAAATAGAGGCTGGGGTGCAAAAATGGATGGGCGGGATTGTAGTGGGGACCATTTCGTGGGTGGAAGCGAGAGTGTGGAAATGTATGGAGGAGGCATGGAAATAGGTGGTGATGGTGGCGGTGGCAATGGTGGTGGTAGTGGTCGTGGTGGCGGCGGTCATGGTGATAAGGGTGGTGTTTGAGAGAGAGAGAGAGAGAGAGAGAGAGAGAGAGAGAGAGAGAGAGAGAGAGAGAGAGAGAGAGAGAGAGAGAGAGAGAGAGAGAGAGAGAATGATAAAATTAGGCGAAGAATAAAAAAAATGATTCATAGGAAGAACCAGACAGTCGCCGCAAGCCTCCAGACGCCACATTTCCCACCCGTCTCACAAGGAGTAAACAAGATATTTGACTTAACACATGAAATCTAATTGGCACTGGCTGGCGTCTGAGGAGATTCACGCTCTTCGTTAACAGCAGCGGAGAGGAGGAGGCGTGTGAAGGAGACGGAAGGAGGCAATGTTGGTGACGCTGAGAGAGAGAGAGAGAGAGAGAGAGAGAGAGAGAGAGAGAGAGAGAGAGAGAGAGACGAGAGAAGAGAGAGAGAGGAGAGAGAGAGACGAGAGAGAGAAAGAGGCGTCTTGGGAATCCGTGTGAGACCAGTGAAGGTGAGACGTGACCTTGGGGAGACCTACGTAGTGAAGGCATTGGAAAGGTTAAAGGAAACGAAGGGGGGGTAGGGGGAGGAATAGGGGGTGGTTGGGGAGGGGGAGGAATGATGGGGGGGTTGGGGAGGGAAGGGGAGGAATGGTGGAGGGGACTAGAGAGGGAGGGAACTACTTGCAAAGGGAGCACAACTTTTGCTTGCTTCTTCCTTATCTAAATGGTAAATCTGGAAGTACTTTCTTCTCCGCAGCTGCCTCG
>JAPQNM010000045.1:4280155-4285155 GCA_029783475.1 Metacarcinus magister | reverse complement strand
GATATCAACTTTATAATGAATCACCGCCTCATCATCCTCGCTCCCTTCACGCCTTGTCATGAGCCAGACAGACAGTCACTTGATGAATAATAACGTCACTTGACTCCTGTGCCAATAAGTCATCGAATATGTACTTTAAGGACATTGCATACATTTTTGATACATTTCTGTTCACTTTCAAGATAGTATAAACTTATTGCTCATAGAAATGCACAATCTCCGTTCTTTCTCTCCTCTCACTTCCATTGTTCGATGAGTGAAAAGCAATTTGTTACTACTGGGTTATTGCAGAACGTCTTCATTCTTTCTTTCTTCATCTCCCTTGCGTGTTTCTCGCCTCCGCCCCTAAGGAACAGGTCCAGGGCCATTACACGCCCGCAATACTTGTGTGTGACCATTCCTCCACATTGTTTACACTCTCCCGTCTCGCCATATCACACAATCAATACCACTGCTATCTATCTATCTCCTGTATATTAGTGTATATAGATCGTGCTCTTAAAACACTAACGATATGAACATCCTAACTTTTAGTAAATTCCGTTAAATCTTTCTACCTGTTTGTCCAATTATCACAGATTTATATATATATTTTCTTTGTTTTATGGCTCCCGTTCCGTGTGTAGATCGCCTCCACAGGTGTGTGTGGTGTTATCTATCAGCCACAAGTGAAGTACTAATGTCAATGGAATAACTTGTTTCCTTGTCTGCCTACACCAATGCGTTACAAAGGTTGTCTGGGACGTAAATATGCATTCCCTTGCGGTGAAATGCAGAGTAGTGGCTCATATAAGGTATATCAAAGTGCTTCCGTCTTTAGAGAATCATGATCTTTGCATTCCTATCTCATATCAAACCACATCCCTTATGAAAATGTCATTCTTGCTAACTGTAACTCATCTCGTGATTTCTGTCTTGTAGTAAAAATTATTTTCACCTTTCCTTCATCTTTTCCATCCTTCTGCAGTGGCGATAGGACGTTTGTTTCTTCCTGTACAGCTACAGCCCAACTCTACTTGAACTTGGAAAAAAAATCAACTCCCTCTTTCCCCTTCCTCTGAATAATTTATGCATATCACTAAAAAAATCTGAATGATGTTTTCTTTTCTCTTGGCCTTAATTCCTGAGAAGCCTTATGTATAGTCCTGATGGAGTCCTTGCTATGATTCTTAAACACTGTACTTCCGTGCTAACAGACTGTCTGGTTTCCAATAATACTGCCTCTAACAATAGTTTCCAGATGACTGTCGCCTAATCTTTATATAACACTCAAATAATCTTATTACATGTGTCTGTCTCTCACCAACAATTTGAATGACATGTATTTCAAATTATTGTTTGTTTAATACACCTTCTTGTGGAAGGTCTTGTGTAAGGTTATTTACACAATGTTGTTAAGTAAGACAAGGTTGAAGGCTCATCAGTTTCTCTATTTCACCTGACTGACTTCAGCCTACAGTGTCTCTCTCTCTCTCTCTCTCTCTCTCTCTCTCTCTCTCTCTCTCTCTCTCTCTCTCTCTCTCTCTCTCTCTCTCTCTCTCTCTCTCTCTCTCTCTCTCTCTCTCTCTCTCTCTCTCTCTCTCCCCCCCCCTCCCCCTCCCCCTATGCTTAGCATTACTGTGTTTCTGAACTTGCTAACGGCACACTTCTCCTCGTGATGTTCACCTGTACCGGTGGTGTCATACTTTTTTTTCTGTGTCCACTAATAATGATTGTTGTTTTGAAGTTAGACTTGTTCTTGCTTTTGTTTTGAAACATTCATGTTTGTGATGTTTTGGTTAGCCTCCTGAAGTTTTCGGTAGATCTTCAGTGAGATAAGTTTTTTCAATATGTTCAACAATAACAAACAGATAACAGTTAACACAAATTACCTTTAAAACGATTAAGTCACAATTAAGTTATCCAACTGCCGAGTCCGAAGAAAGTCGATGCAAGTTTGTATCAATTACTCTCATGATATTCGAGGCTTTTATTCTGTCAACATACAAAGTAATAAGTAAACGAGGGGTGAAGGCAGCCTTGGCTGCATGTTGACCACGCCCTTCACATTCATTCTATGGCAGTTCTGTTTAAATAATAATCATGAAGTACATCTAGTTGATAAAATGAGCTTTATATATATATATATATATATATATAAGTATATATTATTTTTTTCATTATATATCAATATATATATATATATATATATATATATATATATATTTATATATATATATATATATATATATATATATATATATATATTGATATATATATATATATATATATATATATATATATATATATATATATATATATATATTGATATATATATATATATATATATATATATATATATATTATTTTTTTCATTATATATCAATATATATATATATATATATATTATTTTTTTAATTATATATATATATATATATATATATATATATATATATATATTTATATATTACAGCCAGTGAGAGATAGTACCTGGGAAAATAGTTAAAGAAAAGTATCACTTATTGCCTGTGGAATAGGAAGAATCATTAATTCCACATATACTATGATAGGAGAAAAAATCGCGTCTCTGATAATGGAACTATTATTCTGCATGAGTTAAATATCTGATAGGATTGGTAATATGACGCATAATTCCTTTTTAATGGTATTTCTTCCTGGAGTAGTGATATACGACTAGTAGGAGTTCGGTTTGCTGCTCAAGATGACACCACCGCGTCTTGTTAAAGGTTTCATATTAAAAACTTGACCAATAGTGACACATTTATGGACCCCAAGTTAGCATCCACGCCTGGTGCATCCCTGAACATGGGCTACAAAGGTGTTCCATACCACTCACTGCTACACTGGCGACGCAGTACCTGCCTGGCGTCTCACCACGTGCCTCTATGGCTGGGACGGCCATACAGGCACAGTGTTCAGTGTTGTGATTTTTAAGGTAATATTCATATAAAAAACCTGCATAATAATCAAATGTTTTAATAACGTGAAAAACATGGATTAGAAGGGAACTATCTCATAGTTGTCAATAAAGACCACAGTCATAGGAATTATTACCCTGTGTATTAGATAAATGTTGTGGTATATGTTTTTTTTTTAAATGTTACTATGCGGAAAGTGACGCGGGAAAGCCAACATTTCAAGCTTCATTTTGGGAAACTGCTGCAAGAGGAAATACGAATAACGTCACGCCCCGCCGATCCCTGATGTCCTTTCTGTGATGGCAGCCACAATACATGGCGGCGGCAGTATTATCGACGGAGGCAGGCAGACGCAGCGCTCACCATAAACTTGGTGGGCCCCTTCACTGTGACTCTGACACGCTCCAGGCTCTAAGTAATGCCTCCTCCTCCCCTCTATAGTCCCCGTAGCAGGAGGGTATTATTTAGCTCTCCATCAGGGAACAATGAGACAACAAGGGGCGGCGCTGCTGGTTGGGTGGAAGACAGAGTCTTGTGATGCAGGCAAGAAAAGCTGCCTCCTCTGTCACCGCCGCCACGCGCCCCGCTACCCGCCTGATAAAAGGTGATGCGACCCACAATACACGGCATAGAAATTGCCTACAGGAGAAAAATTAGAGTTAAGAGACGCGCTCTGCTGTAAGGGGAAGACATGAATTACTCGTAATAAGCGTCGTATCTGTTCCAAGCTGTCTGCTGCCTTCACCCTGGATATGAGAAACCCAAGACAAGGCAAGACAAGGTGCACCCCGAGGGACTGCAGCCGAGCGAGCGGTAATAAACAGGTGGTAAATTTACACAGTGTGCAGGGACTCTAAATTTCAGGAGAAGGAAAGGGTCAAGGGAGTCTCTGGCCTTGCAGGAATGGTCTTTATTGTTATGTTCTTGAACAAGACATCCAGGACTGACTTGACATGTGAAAGTTGTGGCTGAGCCGAGATAGCTAACCAGATCAACATTAGGAAACTTTTTGGTGCCACCTGTTGTCGCAACGCGGGCTCATCTTGTTAATAATAAGCCTCTCAACAATTTGAAGGCAAGAATCTGGTCATATTGTATTTGTTATGCAGAACATGGAATCTGAATGTTGGAAATTTTACCTAATGTGACAGACCTTTAAAAAGCCTTCATCTTGGGGCACCGCGACATTAAGTTACATCAACAATGATAACACATCACACTCTGGATTCTGTGGTACCAGTGCAATAATTTTTCATCATTATTTAACTCCTACTTCCATTCTTCTGTCAAGATCATTCACTACCTTGAGAAGCTTAATGTCATCTTATATCGTAATACAGTGCTGAGTAAGTCTGGCTCTTTCCCTTCTAAGACACAAGGTAATGAAAGGCACAGAACTGTTAAGATACCACAACAGAAATCCTGGTGCAACGGCAAACCACAATTGCGTGTAAAAACAGCGTTGTCCATCATCAAATATCGCCCAAACTCTGCATGGCGAATTTGCAACTCTGTAAATTTACTCACTTCGATTCAAGCGAATGATATCTAAAAGGAAAATCTTGTGGTTCATCTCTTAAGCTGTTGTAATCTCCGGAGGTCCCACTGCGCTCTGAAAAGTACTCGTTATACTGAATCCTTGCTCTCTCTCTCTCTCTCTCTCTCTCTCTCTCTCTCTCTCTCTCTCTCTCTCTCTCTCTCTCTCTCTCTCTCTCTCTCTCTCTCTCTCTCTCGCTCTCGCGCTCGCGCTCGCGCTCGCGCTCTCTCTCTCTCTCTCTCTCTCTCTCTCTCTCTCTCTCTCTCTCTCTCTCTCTCTCTCTCTCTCTCTCTCTCTCTCTCTCTCTCTCTCTCTCTCTCTCTCTCTCTCTCTCTCTCTCTCTTTCTCTCTCTCTCTCTCTCTCTCTCTCTCTCTCTCTCTCTCTCTCTCTCTCTCTCTCTCTCTCTCTCTCTCTCTCTCTCTCTCTCTCTCTCTCTCTCTCTATATATATATATATATATATATATATATATATATATATATATATATATATATATATATATATATATATATATATATATATAAGGTGGAGTAATAATTCCAGC
>JAPQNM010000045.1:4252655-4275155 GCA_029783475.1 Metacarcinus magister | reverse complement strand
TTACAGATATTAGAAATATCATTGCAGCATCAGATACACCTAATTAAACTGTAAAACTGATATTAAGAATATTTGTTCTATGACTAATAATTACGCAGTAAAATTAAACTTAATATTTATTTAAAAACATGACTTTCCTCCTCATTTCCTCGAAAGCTATTAGAGATATTGGAAATAGCATTGCAGCATCTGATACACCTAATTAAACTGTACAACTCTCATTATGAATATTTGTTCTATGACTAATAATTACGCAGTAAAATGAAACTTAATATTTATATAAAAACATGATTTTCCTCCTCATTTTCTCGAAAGCTATTAGAGATATTGGAAATATCACTGCAGCATCTGATAGACCTAATTAAACTGTAAAACAGACATTATGAATATTTGTTCTATGACTAATAATTACGCAGTAAAATGAAACTATATATTTATATAAAAACATGACATTCCTCCTCATTTTCTCGAAAGCTATTAGAGATATTGGAAATATCATTACAGCATCTGATAGACCTGATTAAAATCTACTACTGTCATTATGAATATTTGCACTAGTACTAATAAATAATGAATTTTACTTTTTTTTAAATTACTTTCTTCCTCGTTTTCTCGAAAGCTATTAGAGATATTGGAAATATCATTGCATCATCTGATTAACCTAATTCAACTGTACAACTGATATTATGAATATTTGTTCTATGACTAATAATTACGCAGTAAAATAAAACCGTATTTTTATATAAAAACTTGATTTTCCTCGTCATTTTCTCGAAAGCTATTAGAGATATTGGAAATATAATTGCAGCATCTGATAGACCTAATTAAATTGTACAACTGATATTATGAATATTTGTTCTATGACTAATAATTACGCAGTAAAATTAAACTTAATATTTATTTAAAAACATGACTTTCTTCCTCATTTTATCGAAAGCTATTAGAGATAATGGAAATATCATTGCAACAGCTGATACACCTAATCAAACTCTACAACTGATGTTATGAATATTTTTTCTATGACTAATAATTACGCAGTAAAATGAAACTTAATATTTATATAAAAACATGATTTTCCTCCTCATTTTCTCGAAAGCTATTAGAGATATTGGAAATATCACTGCAGCATCTGATACAACTAATTAAACTGTACAACTGTCATTATGAATATTTGTTCTATGACTAATAATTACGCAGTAAAACGAAACTTAATATTTATATAAAAACATGATTTTCCTCCTCATTTTCTCGAAAGCTATTAGAGATATTGGAAATATCACTGCAGCATCTGATAAACCTAATTAAACTGTAAAACTGACATTATCAATATTTGTTCTATGACTAATAATTACTCAGTAAAATGAAACTTAATATTTCTATATAAACATAGCTTTTCTCCTCATTTTCTCGAAAGCTATTAGAGATATTGGAAATATCATTGCAGCATTTGATACACCTAATTAAATTGTACAACTGATATTATGAATATTTGTTCTATGGCTAATAATTAGGCAGTAAAATGAAACTTAATATTTATATAAAAACATGACTTTCCTCCTCATTTTCTCGAAAGCTATTAGAGATATAGGAAATATCACTGCAGCATCTGATAGACCTAATTAAACTGTAAAACAGACATTATGAATATTTGTTCTATGACTAATAATTACGCAGTAAAATGAAACTATATATTTATATAAAAACATGACATTCCTCCTCATTTTCTCGAAAGCTATTAGAGATATTGGAAATATCATTACAGCATCTGATAGACCTGATTAAAATCTACTACTGTCATTATGAATATTTGCACTAGTACTAATAAATAATGAATTTTACTTTTTTTTAAATTACTTTCTTCCTCGTTTTCTCGAAAGCTATTAGAGATATTGGAAATATCATTGCATCATCTGATTAACCTAATTCAACTGTACAACTGATATTATGAATATTTGTTCTATGACTAATAATTACGCAGTAAAATAAAACCGTATTTTTATATAAAAACTTGATTTTCCTCGTCATTTTCTCGAAAGCTATTAGAGATATTGGAAATATAATTGCAGCATCTGATAGACCTAATTAAATTGTACAACTGATATTATGAATATTTGTTCTATGACTAATAATTACGCAGTAAAATTAAACTTAATATTTATTTAAAAACATGACTTTCTTCCTCATTTTATCGAAAGCTATTAGAGATAATGGAAATATCATTGCAACAGCTGATACACCTAATTAAACTCTACAACTGATGTTATGAATATTTTTTCTATGACTAATAATTACGCAGTAAAATGAAACTTAATATTTATATAAAAACATGATTTTCCTCCTCATTTTCTCGAAAGCTATTAGAGATATTGGAAATATCACTGCAGCATCTGATACAACTAATTAAACTGTACAACTGTCATTATGAATATTTGTTCTATGACTAATAATTACGCAGTAAAACGAAACTTAATATTTATATAAAAACATGATTTTCCTCCTCATTTTCTCGAAAGCTATTAGAGATATTGGAAATATCACTGCAGCATCTGATAAACCTAATTAAACTGTAAAACTGACATTATCAATATTTGTTCTATGACTAATAATTACTCAGTAAAATGAAACTTAATATTTCTATATAAACATAGCTTTTCTCCTCATTTTCTCGAAAGCTATTAGAGATATTGGAAATATCATTGCAGCATTTGATACACCTAATTAAATTGTACAACTGATATTATGAATATTTGTTCTATGGCTAATAATTAGGCAGTAAAATGAAACTTAATATTTATATAAAAACATGACTTTCCTCCTCATTTTCTCGAAAGCTATTAGAGATATAGGAAATATCATTGAAGCATCTGATACAACTAATTAAACTGTACAACTCTCATTATGAATATTTGTTCTATGACTAATAATTACGCAGTAAAATGAAACTTAATATTAATATAAAAACATGATTTTCCTCCTCATTTTCTCGAAAGCTATTAGAGATATTGGAAATATCACTGCAGCATGTGATAAACCTAATTAAACTGTAAAACTGACATTATGAATATTTGTTCTATGACTAATAATTACGCAGTAAAATGAAACTATATATTTATATAAAAACATGACATTCCTCCTCATTTTCTCGAAAGCTATTAGAGATATTGGAAATATCATTACAGCATCTGATAGACCTGATTAAAATCTACTACTGTCATTATGAATATTTTCACTAGTACTAATAAATAATGAATTTTACTTTTTTTTAAATTTCTTTCTTCCTCGTTTTCTCGAAAGCTATTAGATATATTGGAAAAATCATTGCATTATCTGATAAACCTAATTCAACTGTACAACTGATATTATGAATATTTGTTCTATGACTAATAATTACGCAAAAATAAAACCGTATTTTTATATAAAAACATGATTTTCCTCGTCATTCTCTCGAAAGCTATTAGAGATATTGGAAATATAATTGCAGCATCTGATAGACCTAATTAAATTGTACAACTGATATTATGAATATTTGTTCTATGTCTAATAATTACGCAGTAAAATTATACTTAATATTTATTTAAAAACATGACTTTCTTCCTCATTTTCTCGAAAGCTATTAGAGATATTGGAAATATCATTGCAACAGCTGATACACCTAATTAAACTCTACAACTGATGTTATGAATATTTTTTCTATGACTAATAATTACGCAGTAAAATGAAACTTAATATTTATATAAAAACATGATTTTCCAACTCATTTTCTCGAAAGCTATTAGAGATATTGGAAATATCACTGTAGCATCTGATAGACCTAATTAAACTGTAAAACTGAAATTATGAATATCAATTCTATGACTAATAATTACGCAGTAAAATTAAACTTTATATTTATATAAAAACATAACTTTCCTCCTAATTTTCTCGAAAGCTATTAGAGATATTGGAAATATCATTACAGCATCTCATACACCTAATTAAACTGTACAACTGTCTTTATGAATATTTGTTCTATGACTAATAATTACTCAGTAAAATGAAACTTAATATTTCTATATAAACATAACTTTTCTCCTCATTTTCTCGAAAGCTATTAGAGATATTGGAAATATAATTGCAGCATCTGATACACCTAATTAAACTGTACAACTGATATTATGAATATTTGTTCTATGGCTAATAATTACGCAGTAAAATGAAACTTAATATTTATATAAAAACATGACTTTCCTCCTCATTTTCTCGAAAGCTATTAGAGATATTGGAAATATCATTGAAGCATC
This sequence comes from Metacarcinus magister, assembly GCA_029783475.1. Taxonomy (NCBI): domain Eukaryota; kingdom Metazoa; phylum Arthropoda; class Malacostraca; order Decapoda; family Cancridae; genus Metacarcinus; species Metacarcinus magister. The sequence continues at coordinate 4,270,875 of JAPQNM010000045.1, read as the reverse complement.
TGATACAACTAATTAAACTGTACAACTCTCATTATGAATATTTGTTCTATGACTTATAATTACGCAGTAAAATGAAACTTAATATTAATATAAAAACATGATTTTCCTCCTCATTTTCTCGAAAGCTATTAGAGATATTGGAAATATCACTGCAGCATCTGATAGACCTAATTAAACTGTAAAACTGACATTATGAATATTTGTTCTATGACTAATAATTACGCAGTAAAATGAAACTATATAGTTATATAAAAACATGAAATTCCTCCTCATTTTCTCGAAAGCTATTAGAGATATTGGAAATATCATTACAGCATCTGATAGACCTGATTAAAATCTACTACTGTCATTATGAATATTTTCACTAGTACTAATAAATAATGAATTTTACTTTTTTTTAAATTACTTTCTTCCTCGTTTTCTCGAAAGCTATTAGAGATATTGGAAATATCATTGCATCATCTGATTAACCTAATTCAACTGTACAACTGATATTATGAATATTTGTTCTATGACTAATAATTACGCAGTAAAATAAAACCGTATTTTTATATAAAAACTTGATTTTCCTCGTCATTTTCTCGAAAGCTATTAGAGATATTGGAAATATAATTGCAGTATCTGATAGACCTAATTAAATTGTACAACTGATATTATGAATATTTGTTCTATGACTAATAATTACGCAGTAAAATTAAACTTAATATTTATTTAAAAACATGACTTTCTTCCTCATTTTATCGAAAGCTATTAGAGATAATGGAAATATCATTGCAACAGCTGATACACCTAATCAAACTCTACAACTGATGTTATGAATATTCTTTCTATGACTAATAATTACGCAGTAAAATGAAACTTAATATTTATATAAAAACATGATTTTCCTCCTCATTTTCTCGAAAGCTATTAGAGATATTGGAAATATCACTGCAGCATCTGATACAACTAATTAAACTGTACAACTGTCATTATGAATATTTGTTCTATGACTAATAATTACGCAGTAAAACGAAACTTAATATTTATATAAAAACATGATTTTCCTCCTCATTTTCTCGAAAGCTATTAGAGATATTGGAAATATCACTGCAGCATCTGATAAACCTAATTAAACTGTAAAACTGACTTTATCAATATTTGTTCTATGACTAATAATTACTCAGTAAAATGAAACTTAATATTTCTATATAAACATAACTTTTCTCCTCATTTTCTTGAAAGCTATTAGAGATATTGGAAATATCATTACAGCATTTGATACACCTAATTAAATTGTACAACTGATATTATGAATATTTGTTCTATGGCTAATAATTACGCATTAAAATGAAACTTAATATTTATATAAAAACATGACTTTCCTCCTTATTTTCTCGAAAGCTATTAGAGATATAGGAAATATCATTGCAGCATCTGATACAACTAATTAAACTGTACAACTCTCATTATGAATATTTGTTCTATGACTAATAATTACGCAGTAAAACGAAACTTAATATTTATATAAAAACATGATTTTCCTCCTCATTTTCTCGAAAGCTATTAGAGATATTGGAAATATCACTGCAGCATCTGATAAACCTAATTAAACTGTAAAACTGACATTATCAATATTTGTTCTATGACTAATAATTACTCAGTAAAATGAAACTTAATATTTCTATATAAACATAACTTTTCTCCTCATTTTCTCGAAAGCTATTAGAGATATTGGAAATATCATTGCAGCATCTGATACACCTAATTAAAATGTACAACTGATATTATGAATATTTGTTCTATGGCTAATAATTACGCAGTAAAATGAAACTTAATATTTATATAAAAACATGACTTTCCTCCTTATTTTCTCGAAAGCTATTAGAGATATTGGAAATATCATTGCAGCATCTGATACAACTAATTAAACTGTACAACTCTCATTATGAATATTTGTTCTATGACTAATAATTACGAAGTAAAATGAAACTTAATATTTATATAAAAACATGATTTTCCTCCTCATTTTCTCGAAAGCTATTAGAGATATTGGAAATATCACTGCAGCATGTGATAAACCTAATTAAACTGTAAAACTGACATTATGAATATTTGTTCTATGACTAATAATTACGCAGTAAAATGAAACTATATATTTATATAAAACCATGACATTCCTCCTCATTTTCTCGAAAGCTATTAGTGATATTGGAAATATCATTACAGCATCAGATAGACCTGAGTAAAATCTACTACTGTCATTATGAATATTTTCACTAGTACTAATAAATAATGAATTTTACTTTTTTTAAAATTACTTTCTTCCTCGTTTTCTCGAAAGCTATTAGAGATATTGGAAATATCATTGCATCATCTGATACACCTAATTCAACTGTACAACTGATATTATGAATATTTGTTCTATGACTAATAATTACGCAGTAAAATAAAACCGTATTTTTATATAAAAACATGATTTTCCTCGTCATTTTCTCGAAAGCTATTAGAGATATTGGAAATATAATTGCAGCATCTGATAGACCTAATTAAATTGTACAACTGATATTATGAATATTTGTTCTATGGCTAATAATGACGCAGTAAAATGAAACTTAATATTTATATAAAAACATGAATTTCCTCCTCATTTTCTCGAAAGCTATTAGAGATATTGGAAATATCATTGCAGCATCTGATACAACTAATTAAACTGTACAACTGTGATTATGAATATTTGTTCTATGACTAATAATTACGCAGTAAAATGAAACTTAATATTTATATAAAAACATGACTTTCCTCCTCATTTTCTCGAAAGCTATTAGAGATATTGGAAATATCATTGCAGCATCTGATACAACTAATTAAACTGTACAACTCTCATTATGAATATTTGTTCTATGACTAATAATTACGCAGTAAAATGAAACTTAATATTTATATAAAAACATGACTTTCCTCCTAATTTTCCCGAAAGCTATTAGAAATATTGGAAATATCATTGCAGCATCTGATACACCTAATTAAACTGTACAACTGTCATTATAAATATTTGTTCTATGACTAATAATTACGCAGTAAAATGAAACTTAATATTTATATAAAAACATGATTATATATATATATATATATATATATATATATATATAAATATATATATATATATATATATATATATATATATGTATATATATATATATATATATATATATATATATATATATAAATATATATGTATATATATATATATATATATATATATATATATATATATAAATAAATATATATATATATATATATATAAATATATATATATATATATATATATATAAATATATATATATATATAAATATATATATATATATATATATATATATATGTATATATATATATATATATATATATATATATATATATATATATGTATATTTATATATATATATATATATATATATACACAAACATCCTTTTGCTTTCTGTTTATATACACTCACACACACACACACGGTCCGCTAGCGTAGTGGTTAGCGCACTCAGCTCACAACTGAGGGGGCCAGGGTTCGATCCCCTGGGCGGACGGAGATTATTTGGGTGTGTCTCCTTTCACGTGTAGCCCCTGTTCACCTAGTAGTGAGTAGGTACGGGATGTAAATCGAGGAGTTGTGACCTTGTTGTCCCGGTTTGTTGTGTGTGAGTGGTCTCGGTCTAACCCAAAGATTGGTCAGTATGAGCTCTGAGCTCTTTCCATAGGGGGACGGCCGGCTGTCTCGAGAGACCAGCAGCAGACTGTACAGTGAATTACACACACACACACACACACACACACACACACACACACACACACACACACTCGTTTGGTGAACGCGCGCGCGCGTGTGTGTGTGTGTGTGTGTGTGTGTGTGTGTGTAAACAAAACAACAAGCTGCTATGGGGTCGGTTAGGTGTGTGGTGTATCATACGTCTGGCAACGCGCTTCCCTTGTATCATGGCTTTGAAATCGTTTTGTATTCAACTTCAATGCTTTATAACTTATGTAACTTAAGACTAAACGATGTGTTGATGCTACTGTTCAAATCAGATAAACCAGGAGAAATTTACTATACTAAGCATATTATTCAATGTATAGATTGAAAAATCATAAATTATTAGATCACAGGCGATACAAGAAACTTTTTGCATTATCACGGTGAATGGGTTAATAAACCACAACCAGACACCATATGGATAGGAGTAAGCAAAATGTTATCTTGTTAATAATAATAGTTTAGTAATTAATAAGGCAGGAAGTCAGCCAGAACGTGATCATGGAACTACACAACGAAGACTTTAAAGTTAGCTTAAAGGTGAATATTGAAAAAAAGAAAAAAAAGATAATTATTAATTATCGCGTGTAAGAACAACAAATTAAAGTAACGATTTGTATTATGTTCGCAGAAAGAGTTGACGGATACGCTTCCATTGACCAAGTCATTTGTTTAACACCAACCTATGAATATGAATTAAAAGAAGGATTGTTATGGTGTGTGTTGTTATGGTGTGTGTTGTTGTGGTGTGTGTTGTTATGGTGTGTGTTGTTGTGGTGTGTGTTGTTATGGTGTGTGTTGTTATGGTGTGTGTTGTTATGGTGTGTGTTGTTATGGTGTGTGTTGTTATGGTGTGTGTTGTTATGGTGTGTGTTGTTGTGGTGTGTGTTGTTATGGTGTGTGTTGTGTGTGTAGTGTTTGCGAGAAATTGTAATAAACTATAATGTGAAGTAATTTATGCCTTTCTTGGAATAGAAAAATATTCAAACTTAGGATTTACACAATGCTACAAAGTAAAGTTAGAATTTCTGAACAGGAAATGGAGAGAATGATTTATTAGACTTAACATAGTAAGTCCAGGAAAGAGAATCATTAGTTAAGCAATACAACAAAGTTTAAAAAACACCAGTTTTGCCCTCCGGCATGTTTTTTGTATGTATGTGTGTGTGTGTGTGTGTGTGTGTGTGTGTGTGTGTGTGTGTGTGTGTGTGTGTGTGTGTGTGTGTGTGTGTGTGTGTGTGTGTGTGTGTGGACGCAGTACGAAGTTAAGAATCCTTGAGTATCCATCGCATCAAACTTGGAGTCTCAGCCACAAGCAAAGTAAACCTTCGCTCATGAACTCTTGAATTCGTTCTCATTTAATTAATACGTCAATTTTTCATCTATAACCTTACAAGTGACCTTCAGAAAGAGGCAATCAAGAAATCTTTTATAATGCCATTACAAGAAAGTGGTTCATTAGTTTACGATGCACTGTCATGTACTGTGGCATTGTAGTCCTTTACATGGCTACTCGAGTTTATAGTTTATATTAGTTTTCAGTCTACTAATAATAATTGATGCATAGTTTGCTGCGGTTGTCAGTGTTAGTGGAACGTGTGCTGGTTGTGATAAGTGACAAGGGGAAGGGGATGGAAGGTAAAAGGGGAAAAGAGGGGAAGAAGGGTACTTTACATTCTCATCCGTAGAAGTTACCAGCGTGTTAAATCCTTGCATACTTTATCAGGACGACTTCACACACAAGGCATTCTCCTCCTTCCCCAGCCACGACGGCCGTGTTGAGAAACTTGCTAGATGTATACACTGACTCTCATCACGGAGGGGAGATTCAAGTTTTGTCGCCAGATTTGTGGGCGAAGGCATTGTGGAGGGAAGGAGAGGCCTGAGGGTGGTGACGGGCTACTGAGTGAACTGCTTTCATTTTCCCAAACCTGAGAGAGAGAGAGAGAGAGTGTGTGTGAAGGTGTGTGTGTGTGTGTGTGTTTGTGTGTGTATGTGTGTGTGTAAGTGTGTGTAAGTGTGCGTTTAACCTTTTTCCTTGAGTTGCGTGAAGGTGTGGAGGCAAGAGTTAGTGGAGACAACCAAACACCTGGACGGCCTGAGCCTCCACACTTGGCCGCTTGCCACACTGGGCTGCCTACAGACTTCTTTTGGCACAGAACCTCAAACCTGTCACTGTCATCACCATTATCGCAGTCACCGTCTTGGTCATCATCATTAGTGTAATCTTCATCATTAGTGTAATCTTCTGTGTCCTGTCTTCCGTCATCGTCGTCATGATCACCTCTCATTGTCTGGCTCCTCAGTCTACACGCAGTTCCTCGCATGACTCTCTAGTAAGGGAAATGTTCCTCACGAAAGAGCATTAAAATAGAACGACTCAAAAATTGTTTGGCTTTATATTTTTTTTGTCAAGAAATGGAATGTTTTTCTTCACATGATTTACTGTACAATCCGGATGCAACTTTACGATATATTTTCAAACTCATAAGCAAAATTGGCAAAGTTTTGATTTTTTAAGTTTGCTATACAAATTCTGTGGCGGTGAATCACGAGCTTCTCATCATTGAAGCTTAACAAGTAACCTGAGGTAACTTTTTATGAGCTCGGTCTGTATAGGATCGGCCGAGGCTCAAAACTTCCTCAAGATATGCACAATTAAGAGGGTAATGAGCCAGGGAGGCAGGCAGGCCGCTCACCAGGCCCGCACCCCGCATGCCAACGACTCTACCTCCAGAGCCATACTGCACCGCCGCACTGTGCTTCTCCCCCCCCCCACCCCCCTCAAACTCTCCCTCCTCCGGAAAATGTTAAGGTGATATTTCGACTTTGAAGTGTGAGGCGAGGCATGCAGTTGTCACGCCTGGCTGCATCAGGTGCAAGGAAATAAAATTCAAGTAATGTGGATAAAATAAAATCAGAACGAATGCAAACGTTCACCAGAAAGTGATAAAAGCTCTTCAAAGGTTATCTCCAGCAAGCGTCAGGCGTCGAGGCCCTTCCCACTCCCTCAGCAGGGGACGCGCGCGCGCACACACACACACACACACACACACACACACACACACACACACACACACACACACACACACACACACACACACACACACACACACACACACACACACACACACACACACACACACACACACACACACACACACACACATACACACACATGAAAATTAAATGTGTTCTGAAATATGTGCAAGTACTTTACACTATAATTAGTGCACGTAAGCAGTGGTCAATATGATAACGAGCTGTGAATCCAATTATCACGTATTGATTTCTCACATAGACAGTCGTAAAAATATATATTTGCTGAAAATGACTCATGGATTTTCTCGCCTGCCTGGACAAACAGTTGACGTGGTGGCATCCAACACACCTGACCCTCGTAACAGTGTCCACGTAGCGACACTCCTCCTGGTCAGCACTTGCAGAATACGATCAACACTCAATCAAGATATAGTTATACATAAAGGAAATTCTGAAATAAAAAAAGAGTTCAAGGTCAGTCAGCTGCACCGAGAACAATACTTACACAAAGCTCGCCTACCACTCGCCGCCTCGCAAACGTGTCTCAAGCATGTGTCCCGATGTGGTTTAAGCATCCAAATGTCGTTAAGAGAGACTTGGCGACTATGTTGATAAAATGTGCGACATCGATTTATATGCATTCAAATTGCCACTTGGTCAACTTTTCACTCCCCACCGAGGCTCGAGACAAGGTCAGACTCGCTGCATGGGTGGAGATTACTCGGTGAATTTTGGCCAATATAAAAAACACACTACATATATGACTTTTCAAGATACAAAGCGTAGAAGAGTATACTAGTTATTTTTTTGGAAGATGATGAATGGTGGTGCATCTGTGACTCAGTGTTTCCGTCATACTGTCCCTCCATACCTTGTTTGCATTCCTCGTAAAGCGTTATACCTTCTGCTTCGAGTAAGATCTTTTTCTTTTTATCAATTACTTTTCTCCTATTCTTTGTAAATGTTTAGCTTTCTCCTAAACAGTGTTCTTGTTCCCACACAGCTCACTGCTTCCATTGCTTACCACTTGTCAAACCATCTTACTCCAATAATTGTTTAAAAACGTTTCTTTACCATCGCATCTTTCCTCTTTCTTCATTCAGGGTTTAAGTCGTTAGCCTCACATCCAAGCAGAACAGCTGCTACAACAGTCCCCTCAAACATTCCTAAGTTCACACCCACAGATTGAGGCTTTTCTCTCCAAACTCTCTCCAAACCTTTACTCCCATTTCCACCCTATAGTCCATACCGTGGCCATGCCCATACCTGCCTCCATATATCACGCTGTATCACTATCAACACCAAATATTGAAACTGCCATTTCTTTCACAGTGTCACCATTAAAAACAATCTTGGTATCTCTTTGACCACCTCACGCCTTGTCATTTTACGGTAGCGTGATTAATAGTGCACCAAGAAGACCCTACCTACTCCTACTTTTAATTTCATCGTTGCTGATTGGTTCACAGCATCCGTTGGAGGACCGGCAGAATTCAGTGGGCAATTGGCATTTTGGTCCACTTCCTTATTCCACTAACGTTTCCTTCCGTCACTCACCTGTAAATTGCGTATAAATATCATAACTTTGCTCTTTGCCACATCGCTTTCAATTTCCTTCCTATCACACCCTCAACATATTCTGTTACTAGAGTCTGCTGCGTCTCCCTACCATTTGTAACGAGTTGTGTCATCTGCAAACAATACCTGAATCAACTCCCATTTTCTCTCCCCACCATGCACTACACTTGCCTCATGTTCCATTTCATATATATATATATATATATATATATATATATATATATATATATATATATATATATATATATATATATATATATATATATATATAAGGACATAAACCAACATCAAACAGATAAAGATGGAACTAAAAAAGATGTGCAAAACTCTTATTTTTCACTAAGCTAACAATAGTAATCGGTATAATAGTCTGCTTAGAACAAAGTTTTTTATCACTTATCTATACGTTTATTTTCTTTGCTCATCCCGAAGGGTTTTCCGACATCTTATTTATGGCTTACCATTCCGACAACCCAAGTGTTCTTGTGACCTGAATGTTACACAGATATCCTTGTACTACAGAAAGTGAACTTGGAACTGCTGCCACCATTTATGTACCACCACTGCCACCAATATGTTATGATAATCACTTTGATCTATAACTGTAAGCACCATTGCCACGATGATTGTTTTCTATATCACAACTGCAACCATTGTCTATCACTGTAACCTTTTTCCTATTCTCGGCCGTCACACTAGTATGTTCTGCCAGAATGTTTGATCTCTTTAGAGAGCATCACTAAGTACCGCCAGAATGTTTGATCAAGGGCCCAAGAGGATCCCATTAGTGGCAATCACGATGCATCACCAGAATGTTCAATCACTTAAGCGGTCAACACTGTAAAGGCATCTTAAGTGTGTGATAATGAAGGCTTACCTTACCTCGTCACCAAAGGACTGATGTTGGTCTTTCCAAGAGCTTAGAAAGACATAGTTGAATAATTGTTTTTTTACATAGAAAAGCTATACAAGTCTAGTCACTCTTAATAACAGACGCGATTCCAATTGAAGTTGTGAGAAATTTTTTGGTTTTCATTATGTAACTAATACACTACTCATAACTAATATTATCACTCAGTCTTAGCACTCACGAGCCTGTTAATTCTCTTGGACAATTACATCCTGACAAAACCATCTCTTCCTTTGAATGAAGAAAGAGATGGTTTTGTCAGGTTTCTTCGCTATGCTTCACATTATTCTCTAAACTGTCCTTCAATACTGTTTGTAGGAATGTTTTGAAATTGTACGGTTGTTTATTCTTAGTTAAACGGAATTCATTAAACTGATCTCCAAGCAAATTTACTCATTTCTTCCATGTGCAGCTGCATAACCGCAATGTTTCTTTAGCAAAATCGAAAGTATTTTCTTATTTTGTAAAAGTACTGGTAGTTAGAGGTTTATAATATTAGGCCTATATTTTTACATTGATTGAATGAGTGAATGTCACTAGTTGTTGAGTGCCTACTGTAATAATTTGCTCCTCCTTGATATTCGAGTGAGTGTAACGACAACTATTTAAAGTCACTGTATAGAAAAGCTGTAAATTGATATAAAAACTATATAAATTTTTCTGACTTTGTCTTTCTTATAAACAAACATGTGTGTGTGAGTGTGTGTGCGTCTGTGTGTGTGTGTGTGTGTGTGTGTGTGTGTGTGTGTGTGTGTGTGTGTGTGTGTGTGTGTGTGTGTCTGTGTGTGTGTGTATGTGTGTATGTGTGTGTGTGTGTGTGTGTGTGTGTGTGTGTGTGTGTGTGTGTGACTGTGTGTGTGTGTGTGTGTGTGTGTGTGTGTGTGTGTGTGTGTGTGTGTGTGTGTGTGTGTGTGTGTGTGTGTGTGTGTGTGTGTGTGTTTAAATATGTGTGGGGGGCGGGGTGGAGTGTGGGTGTGGGGTGTGTGTGTGCGTATATATATATATATATATATATATATATATATATATATATATATATATATATATGCATACGAAATGTTAGTTATTTGCAGAGCGGCAAGCTGCTTGCTGCTTGGACGTCAAAGCTGCTTCCGTTTAGTGTCCACCTCCCCGTGTCCCCATGTCCCCTCCCGCTCCTGAGAAGCCACCACCCGTCTCCCCCCTGATAAATGTCATCCCATGATTAATGGAGGTGTTTGATCTTGACTCAGTGGCCTGCCCGCCTGGCTGCCCGCGGCCAAGTTGGGGTACTGGTGAGGCTATCTGATGCGCCGCTCATTCCACACACTCATCAATATTACACCACTCACGTATGTGTGTGTGTGTGTGTGTGTGTGTGTGTGTGTGTGTGTGTGTGTGTGTGTGTGTGTGTGTGTGTGTGCGTGCGTGTGCGTGTGCGCGTGTGTGTGTGTGTGTGTGTGTGTGTGTGTGTGTCTCTCTGTGTGTCTCTGTGTGTCTGTGTGTGTGTGTGTGTGTGTGTGTGTGTGTGTGTGTGTGTGTGTGTATGTGTGTGTGTGTGTGTGTGTGAGTGTTTGTTTGTGTGTCTGTCTGTATGTATGTATGTTTGTCTGTGTGTCTGTCTATTTGAGAGAGAGAGAGAGAGAGAGAGAGAGAGAGAGAGAGAGAGAGAGAGAGAGAGAGAGAGAGAGAGAGAGAGAGAGAGAGAGAGAGAGAGAAAGAGAGAGAGACAGACAGACAGACAGACAGACAGACAGACACCTTCCCCCTGTGATGGATAAACCCCCTCCAGGAGACAGGACCCTGGGGTTGGGTGCGGAGGAGCTGTTGTTGAAGGTCACACACTCCAACTTCGCAAACGCCGCGCCACGGAAGCTGCCAAGTTTCCTCTCTCCTTCACTGGCTAAATTTTGAGCGTGACTTTTCGCCGTCATCTGCGAGTCAAATTTCTTGCGGGTGTCGCCTTTGATCAATACCTGCAGCAGCTGCCTTCCCCTGCTCCTGCCTCCCTCCTTCCCTACCCGCTCCTCCCTTACTGCTCTTCCTCCTCCTCATCCTCGCACTCTGCTTTTCTCTCCAACCACTCTTTCGTCTCCCTTTCTTTCTATCTCTCCACTTACTTTTCTGTTCTGTCAAGTGGATATCCTACAAGCTTCCTTTACCATCATTCATGCCATAGATTACAGCTTGATGTCCTGCTCCCTAACAATGATGATGCCCCTCGACCTCCGGCAATATACTTATAACCATGTTTTAGAATTGAAGCTTGTATTCAACCTTTTCTGAGGCAGTCAAGTCATGTCTCTGATTTTCATTTTCATGTGTGCATGTGTGTGTGTGTGTGTGTGTGTGTGTGTGTGTGTGTGTGTGTGTGTGTGTGTGTGTGTGTGTGTGTGTGTGTGTGTGTGTGTTGCAAGATATATTCAATAGTTTCCCTTAATCCGTGGAGTGTATGTTTTAATCCTTTCATTCTTTAACTCCCTCTCAGTAAACAAATGACCCTCTTCTCCACATGCATCCTGTTCTCTCCACTACACCTCACCACATCTCCCACTCGATTAACAGGAGTGTGTGGCCTTAACACATACACACTTGCTACGTCGTTCGGCTGCCGCCGCTTTGTCGCCTTGTGCACGACATACATAATGCATGACGACGCTTCTCGTCACATTTGCAAATTCCTTTTTCCACTGACATGTTTCCCTAAGCAAGAGAGAAGATGAAAGTGTGTTTGCAGGGTGATGTCTTCTTTCTAAATCTTAAAGAAACTTATTCAAACAGTGGAGTACATGATGTTTCATCCGTGACGTGGTCCACAGTCCCACGCATAGCCACATGGACTCCCACCCTTTCTGCACCACTCGACAACATTTCTTCAGCCTGAACCTATTAGTGGCTTCAGCAACGCGATACGTTGTGTGTCATTGTACCTGGAGCTAGTCGGCTTGTCGCTTCTCTGTCACACAGCGTCCGTCATACCGTCACAATAGGCTCGCATTCCATGCAACACTCCCACCAGCACACGCTCGGTACACTGACGCCCAAGCGTAATAACATTCCAGTGCACGAGCGGCGTACGCCAAGGGCGTCATTAACCGCCACTTTTGCCCTTCACCGCCTGTGACCAGAGTCCCTGCACCCGCCCCCCAAACCCCGCCTCTTGACTTTTATCCTGAGACTTTTTTTCTCTACTTCAAGACCTCTCACCACGCCCACTCCCCTCCCAAACCCTCCTTGAGGCACTGTGCCAGGGAAGGTTATCATATTTTTCACTTTTACTTCTTTCGGTTTCTTTCTGGTTCCTTTCATCCTTACATTTTTCTCTTCCTTGGATGTCGGGCACTCGATACTTGGTGTGTCTACCCGAGTGTGAGTGTGCTGTGTCCACTTACCTGCTGCACCCTTGGATTAACTCACTTTTTCATTCCGCTCAAGTCAAGGAAAGTATCTAGTATTTTGGTGTGTATTTATCTCTCACTTTTTGTTTGTTATTGCGTGTGTATCTATTTGTTTATGCAATCACTTATTCATTTATTTATTCACTAATCTATATTTATTCATTTATTTATACGCAGGAGCAGATGCCGTCCTCATAGTTGTCACATAGTATTGCCTTACATTCCCTTCTACACACACACACACACACACACACACACACACACACACACACACACACACACACACACACTCACTCACTCACTCACTCACTCACTCACTCACTCACTCTCTCACTCTCACTCTCACACTCTCTCTCTCTCCCTCTCTCTCCCTCTCTCTCTCTCTCTCTCTCTCTCTCTCTCTCTCTCTCTCTCTCTCTCTCTCTCATGCAGGACGCCCGCCGACACACTTGGTCCTCGGTAGTGAGTCGTTTATGCAAACACAGCTCGAGGCTTCCTGCTAAATGAGTGCAGACTGAGAAAGTTAACCGGGAGTAAACTTAAAAAACACCGTCATTTTTAATTATACTTTCCCTCCACCGACTGTTGGATGAGGCTGCACCAAACTATCTAATGAAAAAAACACAACTGCAAAAAATACATCACCATGAATATACAAAAAAATTAATATGAAGCGTTGACTACTAAAGAGACACCTGAAGAATGCTGCTTCCCTTTAATTAAGAGCCACGCTTCAGTCTCGTTTAATATCACTTGCACTTTTTTTAATCTTCCTAGCAATGGCCTGTATTGCTCCTCCTGAGATGAGTCAGGCGCCCTGATATTGCCCTCCGACGGATATTGCTCTTTACACTGCCATTCTCGAGGGGATGTGAACGGTCCACTAAGGATAATTACCTTCTCTTAACACGGAAGGAACAGAGTAATATTTGCCATCAACGCTTGTGAAATATACTTGTTGATTATCATAGTGTGTGTGTGTGGGGGGGGGGGTTTGTGTGTGGGTGTGTGTGTGTGTGTGTGTGTGTGTGTGTGTGTGTGTGTGTGTGTGTGTGTGTGTGATATTTAAGGTTCATGGTTTGATTTTTTCTTAATAGGTACGTCAAGTTTTATCGAGTTTGACCTCATTGTCCAAATATTTGTGACTGACACACACACACACACACACACACACACACACACACACACACACACACACACACACACACACACACACACACACACACACACACACACACACACACACACACACACACACACACACACACACACACACACACACACACACACACTTATGTTAGGTAATCCAGTGTGTGAGTTGATCTTGATGCTTTACAATACGCTTTTGTTGATTCCTTGTTTTATTGTCTCGTTCACCATCCTGCTCCTCGACTTTAGGGACACAGCCTTTACTTTGTCCCAGTTTTTTTTATTCCTGAAGCCGTATATTCATGCGTCCCTCTTGTTACCTTAGTCAAATATTCAACATTTTCTCTCATACCAAATTCATAACTGTTCTCTCCTCTCCTTCATACTTGATTCTGTTTTAGTGCAGTTTTTTTTTGTGTTATATTATGTAGTACTTGGACCATATACTTTTTATTATCTATTTTACGTAAATGCTTTTGATTTACACATACATTTATTTTTTACTTTTAGAAGTATTTGTAGTGTCAAGTTTTATTGCCCACTTTTGATAACTCTTCCTTACCTCACCTCACCACTACCACCCCTGCTCCACCTCCCTCCACCACCACTACCCCCCCGCTACCCTTCTCTTCTTACCCCCACCACCAGCGTCCTCTCTGCTCGGATTCTCAGTACACATTTTCCCCAATATTCTTTTTTCCCAAACCCTCCTTCGCTTTTCTTTGATGCAATCGACCACCCTCACCTTGCAAGAATTAGTAACAGTTTTCTTTTCCTTCTTTCTTTTTGATCTCGAGTACACCAGACCAACGCAACACCTTCACCAAACGAAACAATAACTTCTCTCACACATCACAACGTCCCCCTGTTGACTAGCCGGGATGCCTTGCCGACGTTTAATCTTCATCCCAACGTCGCTTTGAGCCTCATGTCAATCCGTGGCAGAGTATATTTTCTTCCACCACCCGCGCCATTATCCCAGCCAGCACCACAGTACCCTGACGCCATCACCGTATAGTATGATACAATGGAGTAACACACAACAGCAACTGGGCTTTAAGTTTTCCAAGGGTGTGTGTGTGTGGTGGTGGCGGAGATGGAATAAGGAGTGGAAGGAGGGAGAGAAGGGGGAGGAGAAGGACGAGGGGAATGAGGAGACAGAAGGGTGACCAGAAAGAGATGGAGAGTTCAAAGCCATCAGACTGGGGTTAAAGAAAGAATTGTCGACATGACTTCTGCGTCTATTATCATTCCAAGGAAATTCTTGCCACTGATGACTTCACGGAGGCGCCTTAACGCGTTCTGCAAGTGAGAAGTGAGGTGCATGTCCGTCCATTCTCATCCCAGACGTTAGTTTCACCGTAGTTTCAGCTCATTCCTTTGCATTCTTGCTTCCCTAAACCTGCCGTATAAGACTTTTATTTTTACACATCGTATTCTTCGACCACGGACCAATTCTTCTTCTCCAAGCCTCGTCTTCTTTTTCCTTCTGTTCGTCTTCTTTCTTTTCCCTCCAGCTGTTGGCGGCCCCTGGAGTCTTGGGGTAAAGAGCAAGGCATCTCAGTCCCCCGCTTCTTTCCCGATGCATCCTCATCCATCACCCTTTGATCTGCATGAGGTCCGCCCAACCCCTCCGCTGTCCGCCCAGCCCCCTCTGTCTTCACACACACACACACACACACACACACACACACACACACACACACACACGCACACACACACACACACACACACACACACACACACACACACACACACACACACACACACACGCACACACACACACACACACACACACACACACACACACACACACACACACACACACACACACACACACACACACACACACACACACACATACACACACCGTTGTCCCATCTCCTACATCTCATACATCTTACTTTTCACTGTCACATCCACACCTCCCCATCTCCACTGACTGCCGCACGTCCCTACAGGCCGTCACATCTTTACTTTCCAGCCACCGTCGCCTCACTCCATGCATCTCCTTTACGCCTCCACGCCCCTCTCTGCTCTCTCATTCGTAGTGATTCTGTCTTCCTTTCTTTACCCGAGTTCCCTAAGTCTGCCTCCTCAACATCTCCATTATTCTACCCTTTTTACACTTCCTCCTGCTCATTCTCTTTTTCCTCCGTACCTTCTTCGGCATCTCTCCCCCGTCGTAATATTCCATCTAATTCTAGTTTTTTCCTTTACCTTCTGACAGAAGCTAAGTTGTGGCCGCCGTTGTTTGCCGGGAAGACAGTGGAATGGTTGGATAGGAGCATCGTTGGAGGAGCCACCCTTCCCTCGAGACAGGTATGAGTCTGGCACCTTCCTAATTTGAAGGTGCAGTAGCTAGGGCGAGACCTGGATGGTAGAGAGAAAAGGGGAGAGTGTGTCCCCGGTACTAGTGGTGTGAAGAGGGTGTGGCAGATTTTTTTCTTAGCAGCCTCCCATTGCCTTCATACTGTTCCACATTCCCGTGCCGCCTCCCCTAACCCTCTTGTATTTTACATATCCCTTTCCATCTCCTCTCCTCCGTTCTGTGTTAGTCCTTCACCCTTTTCCCCAGCCTCTGGACGTATTCAACTAAGGTGCTGTTAAAACATGTTATAGAATTACTCCCAGGATCACGTCACCAAGCAAATAGTCAAATAAATCACATGGCAGAGTGTTAAGTATGGAAAGCAGAATCTTATCTCGAAAATTCCAGCCCCATCTGTCTCTGAGCGAACACTGGCCAGCCTTAAATCATGCTGGATGACAGCGTCTGGGGGAGGTGAACGGATTCAGGGGGGAGGGTGGGGTGTCCCTGGTCAGATCGGTATAAATGGTATTTTTTAAACCTCGGTGACCGCTCTTTGCGTCCGGGGAAGAGGGAAAGGATCAGAGGAAATAAGAAAAGGCAAGGGGAGAATGGGAGGGAATTCGCAGATCTCCTTCTAAGAGACAAACACTTCTAGTCAAAGTGGAGTTGATAAAGGTAGATGTGATGTTGGAATCGACAGGGAAACGCCTCACTACCACCATCACCACCACCACCACCAACACCAACATCAACACCACCACCACCACCACCACCACCACCACCACCACCACCACCACCACCACCACCACCACCACCACCACCACCACCACCACTACTACCAACACCAACACCACCAATACTACCAACATCAACACCACCACCACCACTACTACCAACATCAACAACCACTACCACCTTTACTACCAACATCAACACCACCACCACCACCACCACCACCACCACCACCACCACCACCACCACCACCACCACCACCACCACCACCACTACCACTACCAACATCAACACCAACACCATCAGTACTACCAACGCCAACTCCTCCGTTAACAACAACAAAAACAACATGCTGCTATTTCTGTCTTTCCAGCAGAGGGAGTTTAGATGGAATTGCTGCTGTGTTTCGCTTGTAGAAATACTGCACACCTTGTCTTTATTTGATCGTTATTATCACCAACAATGACTCACAAGATTTTTTGAACATACAAATATATAGTAATGCAGACGACATGAACTACGAACTCACTCCCTGTAAGGCGCGCGATGCTTCCTCATGGATCACAAACTCATGTCACCTCCTTCTAGTCATACCAAACAGATCGAGGTTGGTTAATTTTAGAGAAATGATGTCCCGCTGCAGAATGACAGTTGTGAGTTTATTCTACACTATGTCAACTTAATGAGCACATAAGTATTTAGTTGGATTTTTGTTTGCCTGTTAGCTATGTATCATGCGTCCACGTGCTGGTATCAAAGGAATCTCACTTTTATCCTCAAGACTGGTGCGAAATCTAGTTATTTTAAAACGTCCTATAAATTTCCTTTGAGGTGATGCTCCTTTAAGGTTGAAGAGTAAAGATGGACGCACGCAGGTCTTCCAGGTCAGTGGGAGTGTTCTGGTGTGGAAGGTAACGCTGCGGGTTCAAGGCCGAGTATAATGGGCCAGAATCTGTCTTTAAAATTGCCTTTCTTGTTCTTCGTAGCGATCCTGTTTATTTTTCCATAAAAATGCATAAATCCTGAATGTTGACAGGACATTCCAAATTAATTAAGTGACAAAAAAAACTTATTAAACCATATTGAAGTGGAAAGAGAAGCACTATTACACACTTCCCCTTCCCTTGAACTACCCCTTCCATTATCTTCCGTCGCTTCCATTTCCTTTTCCTTTCACCCTTCTTTCTGCGGCAGCAAAAAACATCACAAAGTCCTTAAAACTTACAGTTGGAATTCAGTTTGCCAAAGACAACAAGAAGGCGTTCGGTCGTTGCACATCCAAGACTCCAGTGTATTTGAGAGAATATCTGTCATCTGGCCGGAGCGGAGCTG
>JAPQNM010000045.1:4227655-4247655 GCA_029783475.1 Metacarcinus magister | reverse complement strand
TTTTTTCCATAAAAATTTTATGTTTGCATCATGTATACATTAAATGCTCCCCCGGCGACCATGGGGCTCTGACCCCCCGCACGCCTCTATAGTGCTCACCGTATTGTATGATACCGATTGCTCCGCTCCCCCCACCTTTCAACACAAAACGTGGCCCCGCATGCCTACTTATTATTTTATAACTTATTATGACATATTATGGTAGAATTTAATTATCAGCAGAATTACGTAGGTGTTGCGGGACTGTATGTTTCAGTCCTACTCTACATCTCGTTCTCTGTGACACAATGTGGGAAAGCGTAACATTTGTATTAGTAACTCCAGCAGTTTGTAGGAGGCTTGAAAAAAATATATTATAATTACGTAGTCTATATACATCTTAAATGAATGTGTTATAAATTATAGTTATCGTAGCATGACGTGAGACGACAATCACCGGCATGATGCTGAGCGTTCAATATATATCATAACGTTTATTTAGCTTTCCATATCGACGTTAACCCAATAACGCAAGAATAAAAATAACAATTTGAAGAGAGTGAGAGACTGTGTGTATGTGTGTGTGTGTGGGTGTGTGTGTGTGTGTGTGTATGTGTGTGTGTGGGTGTGTGTGTGTGTGTGTTTTGTTGTTAACCTACGTGTTGGACATGGGTGAGGCTTGTATGCCCCTTCTTAAAGTTCTTGTATATATAACACACTAGTTGGGTGGTCCAAAGTTCTTCACGTAATATTCTCTCCTCGTGAAAGCTAGAATAGTCTACCTCCATCGACTTTTTCATTATTTCCAACTGGGACATATTCAAGAAGGGAGAGCTAGAACTTCTCTGCAACTAAAAAGACTCTTACTTCATACAACTTTTCTAATGCCAGAATGTGTTGGTGATGTGTGGGGCGTGGTAGAATATATTTAAGTAGCTGAATAGAGCTGAGAGCGAGGTAATCCGCGCAAAACTCACTTCATGAACATTAAAGGTGTAAGTTTTTGACGTGACTGTTACCTCAATCAGGTGAAATGACGCAAGCCACAAGTCATCGACACATACTATCATTCGGTGATGTTGCCCTTGGTGCGCTGCAGGTCAAAACATTACACGCGGTTTAAAGGAACATACAATCATTCTGAAGAAAAAAAGGGCACACACACACACACACACACACACACACACACACACACACACACACACACACACACACACACGCACGCACGCACGCACGCACGCACACACACACACACACACACACACACACACACACACACACACACACACACACACACACACACACACACACGCACGCACGCACGCACGCACGCACGCACGCACGCACGCACGCACGCACGCACGCACGCACGCACGCACGCACGCACGCACGCACGCACACACACACACACACACACACACACACACACACACACACACACACACACACACACACACACGAAAAATTAAACCATCATGACAATTAAAGACTAATACAGTCGCCCTAAATAGCACCTCTGCTTGTCCTACTTTGATGTCACAAATGTACAAAAATGAAAAGGTAAATGCTACAAATGTAGCGATATCGAAGAAGGAAATAAGTAAAAATTCCACCTTATAAATGTGAATGATTTAATCACTTAAAAATCTATTGATGGAGTCACATAGAGATCATCACAGCAGCTTGTATAGGACACCGATCACAGTCGCCTTCTATAGCGATCAACGTCTACAAAGTTATTCAAAGGTTCTTAATGTGTCATGCAAAAATGAAATGTTGAATGTTTTACCTGAAAGCCGGAATATCACGTCCACTTTGCAAAGTTATACATGGAAAATGCTTAGCAAAAGGCAACAGTTACATGTAAGGTTTTGTTGCCTACGGTCTGCAGCAACAGACGGCTGGTGCCAACCACTAACACGGAACACATGGTATCCTACTTGTTTAAACATTTACAAAGCTATAGATGCATATGTCAGAAATAGTAATATGAACTGTTTTATAATCATATCAAATATGGAAAATATATTGTAAATATGGCTGGAACTATTTGTTATTATGAGACTATTCTTATCCAAGTACTATATCTTTGGCAAAGAAGCAAACCTTCAGCTTCCGTGATCCGGGACGGCATGTCTGCTGCCTGCGTATTCGTCCTGGGTCTAAAGACTTGCACACATTTTTCACTTCTTTGTATATGTTACTCTAGCAGCGTTATGCACTTGAGAGCAACAGTTCATTAACAGATGCCTCCTCATCTGCATTGACAACGAAATAATGTATAATGTGCATGACATTACTATTCAAACTAGCTTTGCATTTCATATTTAGAGGGGCAACAACTACTTGTTGCTACCATCAGTAACATCTTACAGATTTATTTAAAGAAAAAAAGACATGACGCGATGGAAGGAGCCCAAGAAGACCGTTGAACACACAATAATCTTCTTGCTTATGAGGTAACATTGGAAACAAAACGTTCTCTCAATCCAAGTATATGTTGACTACGAGTGATTCACAGCACGATGATTCACAGCGCCGAACAGTGTACTGCATATGTTTGTTTATGCAATGGAAAGGTTTCTTAAGAGACACGGATGCCGCCAGCACCAATAGGGGCTAATTGTGGGCAGTATAGTGCGGAGATCAAGAGTACAAGCAGCCGTAAGGTTGTGAGGGTGGAGGCTAAGTGTTGGTGAAACAAGGGGTGCGGAAGAGAAGGTTCTTTTTGGGAGTGTCACTGCTTGGTGTGAGCCGACCCCCGTGACCCTTGATGCACGACAGCGGAGTACAAGCTGACCTCTCGTAG
The DNA here is from genome assembly GCA_029783475.1 of Metacarcinus magister. NCBI lineage: Eukaryota > Metazoa > Arthropoda > Malacostraca > Decapoda > Cancridae > Metacarcinus > Metacarcinus magister. Next base: position 4,244,867 of record JAPQNM010000045.1, on the reverse strand, counting down.
GGATCCTCTGAGGTCAGGCACATCTGCGGGTATTGTGTCGTCAAGGGCAATGTATTACGTAAAGAAATACCTGTTGTATTTGTTACTAGTTATCACGAGTTTGCTGACAATGTGTGATAAATGCTACGAACAGTATTTACGTAAACATGTGAGGCAGCATATGACTTGCAAAGAGAAAACATTTATACATATGTATAAATGTTCTAAATGTTAATACAAATTATTCCTAGTTCTTTAATTACGTTTTTTTTCATGATATGAGCACCACAATTAATTAACTATTGCCAGCAGTATGAAGCCCGCACCAAAATCACATAAGTAGTTAGAACCTTTTGGTAACTGTTTGAGTGGTAGTAATGTTGTATGATCCTACGATTATAAGTAACGAGGCACGACTGTGTACTTAAAGTGTTGTCAATGTACTGAATCCTCGCTGCTACTCGTCCATGACACACTACACTGAGAGAAAATAGATTCAGCTCACCAGATCATCCTCGACAGCAATATCTTCTTTGCTCTGAGTCTCAAGGTCTTCGTTTGAAAAATAGTTGTCTTCATCACGGTGACAGTAGGGCGGCACGGAGGAACAGGAGGCCTCGGCGTCCTCTTGACTGGAGCCGCTAGCGTTGAAGCCTTCGTCAATGTCGTCTGGGCTATTGTGGTCGCAGGAGCTAGAGGTGAGGGAGAAAGACACCCCCTCGAAGTACTCCTGGAGGGGGACTCTTTATTATCTTTGTTTGTCTCTATTTCTCTATATTAATCTCTTATCTATTTCTATCTATATTTTATCTATATCAATCTATATATCTCTTTTTTTTCTCTATCTATCTCTCTCTCTTGTGTGTGTGTGTGTGTGTGTGTGTGTGTGTGTGTGTGTGTGTGTGTGTGTGTGTGTGTGTGTGTGTGTGTGTGTGTGTGTGTGTGTGTGTGTGTTTATGCTGGCCGCGTCTGTCCTATTATCCGTTTATCTAACCACGTTTCCTGTTCATCTTTATTTTTGGTCCTTTGTTTGTTTCTCACAGTCATTGCCAACACCGATCTCTTAATTGTTTGCTGTTCACACCAAACTTCTTTTCCAATGTTGAGTCACATGTTTTAGTGGTTCCTGTAAGTCAATATTGGTTATAGACTTTACGTTTCAAGCTTGTTCAATGGAGCATCTTAGTGCATGTGTACGTTTATCAAATGTCTTTCTTCTTATACTGATACATTTGTCTTTATACTTAATTACCATTTCTAAAAAGTTATGCTTCTTGACCTTAGTTACAATTATCAACTTCTAGAATTTCACCTTCGATGCTAGAGGTAATGTCTTGGACATCAGAATTTAGATTTACTCTAGCTTTATTCCTTTTAATACCATATTAAAATTTAAGACATGTCATCTTAAGATTATTCAGTATTTGTTGCAACTCTTCTTTTGTTTCTAAAATTAATATGATGCCTGCTAATCCGTGATGGCTTATGTATTATTCAATTATATTCACTCCTTTAATTTTCCGTTTATGCATTCTGAAAAGAATTTAGAAATATGCTGTAAATAGTTTTGGTAGTATTGTATTTCTCAATATAAGTATCATTTTCATATTTTTTGTCTCTATTGAATCTGATCACTGCTGTGCCGTTTGCAAAGAGATTCTGGTTTTGTGACTCTAAGATCATTTATTTACTCCGACAATCATCTTTGATATTTTTTCCGACACACTAATGAATATCATATCAGCAGGAAGTTCTCTGCCTACTAGAAATCCTACTAGACTGAGGTTAGCAATAACTATGTGCTAGAGTGAATTATTGTTGTCTTGAAATTAGATAGGTTTCTCTTTTTGACATTGTTCTTCACTGACTCCAACACTATAATGTTTAATGTTCTCTTGTTCTGTCATTGAATATTCAAAATATATGCATGGCAACACAATAAATAGAGTCACACCAGACAAGGCAGTCTCTGTCCTGTAAGAGATTAAGTTAGGACAGACACTAGGAGCGGCTGGTGAATTGGTGGATGCTTTCAAAGACACAGTAAAGGAGGTCAATAGCAGATTAACCCATTTATTGTCTCAATGCATACAGCGGGAGTTTATCTGAAGTATGCTGCAATGCAATGCTAATTATGCTACCTGAAACAAGACACTAAAAAGAACTAAGAAATCATTGCATCTTTACCTTACAATCAAACTTTGTTCACAGTTTTCTCAACCTGTCTTTCCTAAACAATTGACTAAATTTTAAGACAAAAACCAGTCACGAGAACAAATAGGATTCAGAAACGCTACTTAACCATGAACCATCTATGTATACACACGAACTGAACCACCTAATAGAAGGGTGACCAAACGTGAAACACCAGATTATTAGATCCTTGACTCAGCAGAACATTAAACTGCATTGAACTCACGACAGTAACAATGAAGTAACGAGTATATCACAAGACTCCGATAGAGTTTCTACACAAGCGGTGCAGTAGTGATCACATGACATGAAGACACACAGCATAACATTGAGAAGGAGTTTGTAAGGAAGATACAATACCATTTAAACCATTTACAGCATATATTGAAAGTTATTCCAGCCATTTCAGATTAACGCACGGAATAACGTCATTGAAACAAGTAAAATAAATTCTCCAAACTGGTGAATATAAATATTTGGATCAACAACCAAAATAGACAAAGCTCATAAAAACGAAATGAAAAAACGTAACTGTATAGGATGGAAGAAATTTCGTATATTAGATATAGCCTGTTTACATTGAAACCAAGACATATAAAAGTGTTTACATATATCTGTGATCTATGATATGGAAACTAATTCAATCAGAAAAGAACAACTAATGCAAAGAGTAATATAATTCCGCGTTGGCAAGAATTTTTGATAGATAGATAAAACAAGAAAGATCAGTATAGATGAGATAACAAACGAAAATGAGACATAGTAGTGAAAGTAAAAAGGTAATTAGCAAACGAATACAACAAAGGAAAAGAAAAACTAGGCAATGACAATACAGAACAACCAATCTACAGAAAAAAACATATAATTATCATCGATGAAAAACATACTATTTATCAATAAGCTTATAGGTGGTATCAAATTATATTTCATGAATAGAAAAAATACTGGTACAATTGGTCACTTTCATGAGAAAATATACAAAAAGAATTTAGAATAAAACGAAAAGTAACCATAATAATGCTTAAGAGTTATCGTATGAGGAAAGAATAAGTTTAAACTCCCAAAATTTAAGGAAAATAGATAAAGAGGAAACGTTAACAGCAAAGAAAAGACCAGAAAAAGTAGATCAAAAGGATCCTGATAAGTTATGATTGAAGAACAAGAGGACAAGTACAAAATTTAGAAAGACAAATGCTTAAAGAGCATCAATAAACATATCTTTCCAAACAGATGAATTGACAGTTGAGGCGGATTGGATATGGAGGTTGTAAGCAAGGAACATTCATAACTTTAACTTAGAAAATTGGAGAACTGATAAATGTTCAGTGATGCTGATTGCAGGGTCACTAACGGGAAAGTATATGAAAGAAGCACTCAATGTAGTAGTACGTAAAAAAAAATCAATGAAAACTTTGATTGGAATGAAATACAGAAAAGTAGATGACAGATGGTTCAACTACTATCGGGATTAAGGACGTAGGGAATTTAGTATTGAAGAAAAAAAAATTATACATATATATATATATATATATATATATATATATATATATATATATATATATATATATATTGTAATACTGCAGCGCTCTTTTGAGGTACTTCTTAATGATTGTGTTAATTTTTCTTTAGTTCTCCAAAATTGAGCGTGTCATTTGTGTATTCCTCTTTGTTCAGCTGCACCGAACAATCTCCAGCTCATCCTGCTTAAAGGATTCGTCCAATCTTCACTCATCCTTACTCTCCCTCCTTTTACCCACTTTTTCTCAACCCTTGCAATAGATCAACAGGTCTCATGGCATCTCTTCTTCCTATGTAAGCCTATGCAATCTCCTAGTTCTCATATAACTTTTCATAGTTAAGATTTCCTTCTTTAATGTTACTGTCTTCAAATACATGTAATACATACCATTTGGAGAAAAATTTTACTACATTGAATAGATTTACTTTAAATTCACTAATATTTCTTCTATATAACAGTTACATTTACTTGTGGTGTCGTCAAAAAAAGCTCACCGGATAACTTTTAGAGGTGCTGGGAAGAAGACGTTGCACTAGTTGCTTGAATGTCGGTCTATTGACGGGTAGGAAGTCCCAGCACTCCAGCATGAGTGGATAAAATAGTCTTGGGCCTCTGTCAGGATCCGGCAGCCGCAAACCAGAGTAGATGAAGGGTTCAACTTGCTCGTCAAGGATCCCCTGATTTAATCAAACAAAAAATAATAATAATAATTAATAGTGTGCAAGTACTAAGTATTTGGTGACTACGCGAATCATTCTTAAAATAACAAAATCCCATCATTGAAAAGGTAATACCTCATAAGGGTGCATGCCCCATGTAGCCATCTCCCACAGCAACACACCGTAACTCCACACATCAGATCTGGCAGAACAGCGGCCGTACTTCAGCGACTCTGGTGCCATCCAGCGTACAGGCAGCAAGCCTCGGGTATCTGAGGAACCACCACTAGGATGAGTCAGCACTGCCTTGTGTGTTGAATATTACGTACAACATAATATTGTAATCATAGTTGGAATAGCCGTGTGTGTGTGTGTGTGTGTGTGTGTGTGTGTGTGTGTGTGTGTGTGTGTGTGTGTGTGTGTGTGTGTGTGTGTTTGTGTGTGGTGCGTGCGTGCGTGTGTGTGTGTGTGTGTGTGTGTACAACAAAGAGAGCGACACTAATTAAGTTATATATTTAACACATTATTAGCATAACTAACTTTTCTTGTAATAGTCGCTTGAGATGTATCGAGAGAGTCCGAAGTCCCCAATCTTGAGGTGGAGTCCCATGTCCAACATACAGTTTCGTGCCGCCAGGTCCCGATGCACCAGTTTTTTGGCCTCTAGGTAAGCCATCCCGTCCGCTGCCTCCACAGCCATCTCCACCATTTTCTGACAAAACAAATTATTTTCAAGACTGGAGGTTTGCCGAGTTATTTTGGTTACATAATACGAGTGTTTATCTGTACACTTGTCATCCCCACCACCTACTGTTTGCTAGAGGTCCCGAGTCACTTCCATGTCATAATGTGTGTTTCTGGCTACAACAATGTCAGGATTTCTAGATAACGCTTTGCATGTACGCACTTAATAATTTTTCGGTTGAACTTTAATTACTGTTATCTAGATGGTGCACGGGTGTAGTGAGACGCATCACGCGAGGCCCGAGTCAGACTTACAGTGTTTGTAAGTAGCTTCCCCTTCTTTGTTTTGAGGAAGGACTTGAGGTCACCATGCTCCATTAACTCCATGACAACATAGTATGGCGGGTAAATGTCCACCATGCCAATCAGCCGCACCACAAAGTTGGACGCAATACCTCTGTTAAGTGGAAGAAGCAAATTCGTTCATGAATAAGATGAAGAAATCTATAGATTCTAAGAGCGCCATTACAGCACCGGTATTATTATTATTGTTATTATTATTATTATTATTATTATCATTATTGTTATTATTATTATTGTTATTATCATTATAATTATCATTATTACTATCGTTATTATTATTATTATTAATAGTAATAATAATAATAATCATAGTAATAGTAATTTTATTTCGCCTGAAGGCATAGGTAACACAAAACGACAAGGCAATTAAACATCAATAACAAAGTATAATAGTAATAGAGGAATGTATGCATCTAACTATGACAAATCATAAGAGAGTCCACTCACTGCATGATGACAGCCTCCTTGAGAAAGCGTCTCATTTCCTGGGGGTTGGCCTCCTCGCTCAGGGTTTTCACAGCCACGAGTTGTTCTCCTGAGTTCAGATTCAGCACCCCGCGGTACACCTGCCCGAAGCAGCCCTCGCCCAGTTTGTGGTCTTCCGTAACTTGCAGGTCGTCGTTGCTAATGACAAACTCTTCCTTCATTTCATTTTTCAGTGTGTACTTCAGAAGGAGCTCTGATGGAGACGAAAACAACAGCTGAAAGGCTCCAGCAATAGTTACACTCCCCCGTCAACACCTTTACGCATTTCAAGGAAAGAAAACAAGGGTTGTGTTTCATGGATGCTAGCAGGAAGCATACAACTTGATTTAGATTATTACAGAATTATCGAAATTTAAGTCATTTCCGTATAAAACATTCTAAGAGTAGTTATGGGCAGGGAAACATAATTTTGTACATGCAAGTATTTGTGCGCCTTTGGTCAAGAAGCTGTCTATTTATGGTATTACCTCCGTAACTGGAGATGTGGGCTTCGGACTGTGCTACCCTTTTGTCTCGAGTCGTTCTCCGCCGCCTCATCCACAAGGCCACCTCGATGATGAAGATGCCTAACATTCCGCCACACAGGAAGGCAATAAGAACAGCCCAATAGAAATTTTGTTTCTGTTGACAAGAATACTATTAATTCACAACGCTTGCTAAATTCATGCAAAATTAGAATCATTATTGAAACCTCAGAAGTAACCTTTTTACTAAAAAAAAGAAAAAAAGAAAAAAAAAATGGGAATGACTGGCCTTGAGTGTAACGATCAAGGTGGCAGGAGGTCCATAGCCACTGGGAGAACGAAGTCTGATCTGTATAGTGTAGGTGCCAAACTTCACTCCCCGCAGTGGATACTTGTATTTGGCGAGGCGCGCCTTCTCCTCCGGCACACACTTTTCATTCTGACAGGCAGCAAGAAACGCGTGAAATGATTACTAATATTCCAATGATCGATGATGCTTCCTGATTTCATTACTTCCCCATACAATATAAGGCTGCGGAAGAAGATTCATGAAATAAACTATGGAGAATTCCTACATTCATACACCAACGACAAAACGTAACTTCTCGCATCTATATGTTTCTCCACCTTTATATATGTGGATACTTATGTGAACCGTATGTGTCAGGTCATGACAGCAACACATCCGCACAAAACAGAGGTCACATCCTAAATTTGTGTACATGTGTGTGTGTGTGTGTGTGTGTGTGTGTGTGTGTGTGTGTGTGTGTGTGTGTGTGTGTGTGTGTGTGTGTGTGTGTGTGTGTGTGTCATGAAGGATCATACATGCAGGAGGGCAACATTGATATCCTTATTCTCCTGCAGGAATGCGAAATCATAACTTTTCAATGTAATTCGTATTTATCATCTGCCAGGTAAACAGATACAGTGTAAAAGTATACTTATAGGACATCGATGACAGGACTAACCTTCTTTGCCCCTTCTAGTTGATATTCGATTAAGTAGGCAAGGATGTCTTCCTTTGGGACGGTCGGGGCATCCCAGCTAAGGAGTAGCGTCGTGCCTTTTGGGCCGTCTGGTCTGGGTGTTGGAGTGAGCGTGGAGTTACTGCTGTTGGACGCCGACGTAGTGGGTGACAGTTTGGTATCGTTTATTTTCCACTTGAAGTTCTTGATCTCGTATATGGACACTGAAACAATAGGTAACAGTGGTGGTAAAACGTTGCCTTCAAGCCACTAATATGCATTTCATGTCAGCATAAGATGATCTACCGACATACTTTGAGAAGAGGGGTACGAGATGAGCAAATGGGATTCATTCAATCAATCATTGGAGCATACGCCGAGGGTCGCGTCGCCTCATTAACCCTCCGACACCAGCTCCGGCGATCACCCCGTGCAAGTCTCCTTTCAAGCCACCTTCCCACGGTAAGGGACAACTCAACGCCGCCAACTCAACACCGCCGACTCAACGCCGGAACAACTCCCCACCGGGACAACTCGAAATTATTTGGATCGTTTAAATGATTCGTAGTAGAAACCAGGTTAAGTTAGGTTAGGTTAGGTTAGGTTAGATAAATTTCTAAATTAAAATTTACATGTATTAAAAATTGTTCCTTACTAAATTACTTTTATTCATTTTTAAAAGTTTTAAAATTATCATTAATAAATTACTTTTATTTGTTTTTAAAGAGTCGACGAAAAAGTTTCATAGTTTGCATGCCGTTGAGTTGTCTCGGCGTTGAGTTGTCCCGGCGTTGAGTTGTCCTGGCGTTGAGTTGTCCTGGCGTTGAGTTGTCCCGGCGTTGAGTTGTCCTGGCGTTGAGTTGTCCCGGCGTTGAGTTGTCCTGGCGTTGAGTTGTCCCGGCGTTGAGTTGTCCTGGCGTTGAGTTGTCCCGGCGTTGAGTTGTCCTGGCGTTGAGTTGTCCTGGCGTTGAGTTGTCCCGGCGTTGAGTCGGTGGTGTTGAGACGGCGGTGTTGAGTTGGCGGTGATGAGTCGTCCTGCACCCCCCTTCCCCCTTCCCATACTAAGTAACTCACAACAGGAAGCATCGACTTGCCCAAGCCACGAAATTAAGGATGAGAAATGGGAATGAATGTGAGCAGCAATGGGAATGAGATGAAATATGTGAGTGGAAAAGGAGATGACAAAGTGTGTGTATGTACATATGTATGGTGGAAGGAAATGAAAGGACAGAGTGCTAGAGTATGTAAGCTTACAATAAGGTAAAAGGAGAATGCACGGATCAGAGCATCCAAGGAGGAAATGAAAGGGTCAGAATAAATAGAAATTCTTCTGTCGTGGCCGTTCCCTAGAAGGAGTTCTTAGGAATGTGTCAGATATAGATAAGCAAATACACACACACACACACACACACACACACACACACACACACACACACACACACACACACACACACACACACACACACACACACACACACACACACACACACACACTTACTATCCGCTGGAATTGTCACATCCAGGACTGACCAGTCGCTGCATTTGCTGCCTTTGCTGTGACAAGCCCTCACCAACACCTGCCGATTACATACAACTCAGACACGAGTCGCTGGAAACTATCTTCAGAAAATAATACAGTTGTGTCTATTCATGCTTACAAATGTCTCGTTTCTTCCTAAATTCATGGGATGAATTATTACATATTTAGTCTCCTGTACATAATAGATACACAAAAAAACATGTGATTGACAATAATACTTTAAATAGTTAGGCACGAAGCAATGGTGGTTAAGTAAAGCGAGGAAAGGCATTTGTCCATAATAAGTAATGGAAGTGAGTAGTGAACAGCAGTAGGTTCATAGAAGTGAAGATTGCACCTTCAAAAACTTTACACAGCCCTGATAAGGATGAATTGTGCGAGACAAGCAAAGTGTGATTGGATAACATGGTTGTGGAAGTGAGGTGATCAGTGGTTGGTGTGACAGTGAAGGCATGTAATGGTAACTGTAAGGAAGTGCCAAGAATAGCTGGCAGTCAGTAATTTCAAGTGAGATCGATTTTGAAAGAGAGAGAGAGAGAGAGAGAGAGAGAGAGAGAGAGAGAGAGAGAGAGAGAGAGAGAGAGAGAGAGAGAGAGAGAGAGAGAGAGAGAGAGAGAAAGAGAGACAGACAGACAGACAGACAAACATAACTGGTCAGGGTGCACTTAGGTGAGAGTGATACTTGCCCTGTATTGGGTGGAGTGGTGCAGACCCGTGAGGTTGATGGTGGTGGTGTTGGTCGTCATCCTCCTCACGTCACACACCGCCGCTGCCAAGATGGTTCCAGTTAACACACTGAACACTGCGTAGTATACCGTTTACTGATATAGTGGAGCCTGACTCTCTTATGAGTAAATGAGTAATGTGTCACAAGGCAACTCACCTGTGTCATTGTCGTTTTTGCCAATGAATACTTGACACTCCTCCTCCTCCTCCTCCTCCTCCTCCTCCTCCTCCTCCTCCTCCTCCTCCTCCTCCTCCTCCTCCTCCTCCTCCTCTTCCTCCTCTTCCTCCTTCTCTTTTTCCACTTTTTGTTGTATCCGCCCGGTTTCAGTCTCCTCAGCACCCATCTTTTGATCAGTCCTACTGCAATGTGAACAAATATTATCCTATCTATTCACCTTCATAACGTAAACATTGTATGTGTATGTTACGAGTGGTGCGTGAATGCTTACTATCAGCTCACATCTCTTGTCACCAGTGTTATGTAGTACACCGCGATCCTGATGTACGTACTATATTCAGAACTTTTTCTAATGTAGTAATATGGACTGTCAAGTGACTACTACACCGCATCGTGGGTGTGTTACCTGTTTTGTGTTCCCGGCGATGGTTGGGAGGTGCTTCTACGTTTACGCTGCCTAGGACCATTGTTTACCCGTTTCGAGGGTGTGGTGGTGGTGGTGGTTACAGTGAGGTTCGTCAGGGCCCTGAGCGTGCCTTTGGGCATCACGGAGGCGGATGTTGTCATTTCATCGTCGTCACTATCCATTTTTGTGAGAAGGAGAAGCATTTATTTATAAAGGCTACGAGAAAGCAACGTAAAAAAAATATCAAAAAGAAAGTGTAAGTATGCAACTATTCTACGAATATTATTGAAGGCTGGTACAACTATCTACTCGACATAACCTTCCAGATAACTATCCCCTCTTCTTCAATGACACTCAACTTCCCCTCTCCACCACATTAAACACACTCGGTCTATCCTTTGCTAAAAATCTAAACTGGCAATTTCATATCTCTACTCTTGCTAAATCAGCTTCCAAGAAATTAGGTGTCCTATGGCGTCTGCGTCCATTTTTCTCTCCCTCTCAGCTGCTTGCTCTGTACAGGGGCCTTATCCGCCCATGTATGGAGTATGGCTCACATGTCTGGGGGGGGCTCAACTCACACAGCTCTTTTAAACAGGGTGGAGTCTAAAGCTTTTCGTCTCATCAACTCTCCTCCTCTAACTGACTTTCTTGATTCTTTAAGTCACCGCCGCAATGTTGCATCTTTATCTATCTTTTACCGCTATTTTCATGCTGACTGCTCTTCTGAACTTGCTAACTGCATGCCTCCCCTCCTCCCGCGGCCTCGCTGCACAAGACTTTCTACTTCTTCTCATCCTTATTCTGTCCATCTTCCTAATGCAAGAGTTAACCAGTATCTTCACTCTTTCATCCCTTACACTGGTAAACTCTGGAACTCTCTTCCTTTGTCTGTTTTTCCACCTGCCTATGACTTGAACTCTTTCAAGAGAGGAGTCTCAAGACACCTCTAATGTTAACTGGATCTCCACCCCTTCATTCTATTCTCCTACTGTTCTCTTTACAGGGTCTGGCGACAAGCGGGATTTTTTTTTTACTTATTTCTGTTTTCCCTTAGCTATTGCCCTTTTAATGTAAAAATGTAAAAATAAAAAATGCGTCAATTGATAATCTACCAACCTTTTCTTTAGTAAGCTTTGCCAAATATAGTTTTGGAAGTTGATGTAAGATCGTCGATCCTTCTTGGAGAGGCTGGCGGCGGAACCAGGACACGGACAACAGGGAGGCGTACTGTCCTTGTCCTTGTCCTTGTCTTTGTCCTTGTTCTCCCCTCCACCCGGCACGCTGGTTAATGTCATGCTCTCTGTTGACAGCATCCATAATCTTTATATTCACCTTATATTTAGTATTTTTTTTTGTCTAGACATATAAATGATTGTTCCTGCTACTAGCTTGAAGTATGTGCCAGACATGCAAGGAACGCACTCAGCAGAGTAACACAATATCGGAGCATTACTTAACAAATAGATGATCATTAATTGGAGAAGACACAATTATAATTGCTATTTCTATAATATCATTTGTTTTAAACAAACATCGAAAGAGTCCCGGCAAAAGACATGCTGGACGAGCCTTGGGGCACCATACGTTGTTGGTAATGATAATGGTTATGCTAATGTATATATGTATATATATATATATATATATATATATATATATATATATATATATATATATATATATATATATTGATTGATGTTAACATTGGTTATTGTTCATCATTCAAGAAAACATATTCAAAATATCTTATAATTGCATATTGAAGATGTAAAACTTTTATTCATATGATTTTTCACGTTTCTGTAAAGGAAATATTATTTCTATTTTTTGGCCCTGAAAATGTCGACCAAAATTTATTTATAAAACATTTTTGCCATTTTAATGCAAAATTATTAGTTCTAGAGCAAATACAAATTTGTAGAGTTTGACAGCGTCTATCACATAGTGCAATAATCTTTCCAATATCTCTTATAGCTTTGGAGAAAATCAGGAAATAAGGGGGGGGGGTTTAAGTAAATGTGACATTTTTTCAATTGTTTACATTCCATTTTCATTGTACTATAACTCAAAAGAACGGGCATATCCTGCTCTTTCCTTACTACTCTATACACTTTTTACTTGAACCTCATACTTTTTTAGTTATTCAGTAAAACGTGATTTTTAGAAAGAATTATAAGGGGTTTAACAAGCGTCGGAAGAATCCTGGACAAAAACATGCGGGACGCGACTTTGTGACCTTAAATCCAGCGGCCCAACAATCGAGTTCTGACCCAAGCGATACTCACGCGGTTCTCCCTTCTTGTTCTTGTTCCTACTACACACGTCGTCGCGATCCAAGTACTGTAGGTGTGGAGAGGGCAGCCTCAGCCTCCCGTACTCTATCTCGTACACCTTGAGGGGTCCCTTGGGCACGGCAGGCACGAGCCAGGACAGGGACAGAGTAGAGGTGCTTTCCCAATATTTTTCTTTCAGCCCACGCACTGGGGACGGCTCTGTAGGACACAAGGACTTGAAATTTTTATATTTATGTATGAATATCTTTCTTCGTCATGTAACAACAAGGCACTCTGTTCACTGTCTCAAGGAATCATAACATTAATCCATACATGACTTAATGACTTGGTGTGAGTGTACGCCATTATTCCTAACTTTGTTTATTAGTGTAACACCTGGGAGGCATACGAGGTGTGTTGACTCGTACTGGAAGGGTAACATTATTATTATTATTATTATTATTATTATTATTATTATTATTATTATTATTATTATTATTATTATTATTATTATTATTATCATCATTATTATTGTTATTGATATTATTATTATCATTATCACTATTATCATTATCATATTATCATTAGTTATTATTGTTATTATTATTATTATTATTATTATTATTATTATTATTATTATTATTATTATTATTATTATTACTATTACCATCATTATTATTATCATTATTTTTGTTATTATTGGTATTATTATTATTATCTTCATTATCAATATCATTGTCATTATTAGCATTATTAGCATTATTATCAGTTATTATCGTTGTTATTACTATTATCATTATTATTATTATTATCGTTTTATTATTGTTTTAATTATAATTATTATTATTTTAATCATTATTATCTATATTTAATCAATATCGATACTATTATCATTATATTTATTGTTGTTAGTAACAGTATTACTATTATGTATATATTATCAATATCGATACCATTACTATTATATTTATTGTTGTTATTAATATTATTAGTAGTAATTGATTAGTAATTGAGGAGGCGGTGGTCAGGTTGCTATTTTTATAAAGACTTGTTGATACTTTACATCAACGCTCTGATTGGCCAACACTGCCATAATGATGACGTCATGGTTACCTCTCAACTGTCAGATAATTCTATAATGTGCATTGATTTATTATATTATGACACTACAAAGATAAACTCATGAACCCCATAAATTAGTTATAGAATAAGAATGTATGTCGCATATAGGATGACAGATATGATGTTAGTGCATTCTAACACTTGGTAAATGAAATAATATATGCAGCGTTAACTAATGTAACTATGGGATGGTACAGCACCACAACACCCAAACACAAGGCGAGGCCGCTTTGGATGCACTGTAAGTAAAGAGCGAGCAAAGAGGAAACTTACTATCAGGTTTGGTTGTAAAATATTGTATGTGGGAGCGGCTGGCGTTCTTCACTGCGTCCACGTAGTAAACTTCAACGTAAACGGCGTATTGAGTGTAGGGTTTGAGGTTGTCTACATACACCACGTAGGTTTTGTTTCGTTCGTACTCCCGAAAGAGTCTCTCCCACACCCTGAGGAAGGAACAGGGATAGGAGGGTGAAGCATCGCTCATTACTCTGGGAAGAAGATCATTAAATAATCCCTCGAACTAGGTAACTATAGACCATATAGTTCTGCGAGGGTTAACGAGACAACGCTACTCCTTTCACCAAGTTAAGCTGCCGTGAGCCAGGTCAAACTTGCAACCTTTAGGCCACAAGCCGATCACTGTACCACAGAGCCAACCACTTGTGGTGCCATACACGAATGTAGGGATGGACAGCTCAGAGTTGGGAGTGGACCTCTACGGTGGTGTACAGACGAAATGGTATTGATCCCGGCGGACAAGGCAGCGAGTGGAGTGGTTTTTAGGTCCTATTGACACGTATTTTTCTTAATGATTAGAATATTCACATATATCAAGCTTGTAATTTATGCCCAGTTAGTTTATTGAGCGACATTTGCTAACTTTCTGCTGCCGAAAACATGACATGCTGTAAAATTGACAAAACTTAATAATTGTTTAGAAACTTGTCTCGTTCTAAACTGTGATAATCTTTGTTCACAAATGTAGCAAAACATGTATTATATTTGTTCATTTTCATTGCAGACCAATATATGGACACAATTTCTAAGAGTTTGAAATGTGAAATGTGGTTGATTCTATTTGTTTACACTCCACTCGTCTGTGTGTGCAAAATAACACATTAAATGATCCAAAACTAACGCAATGTGTCAATATTGAGTCCTTGTCTCTGAGGAAAACTCACTCCGTTGATTCCCTCCCCCCTCTCTCTCTCTCTCTCTCTCTCTCTATATATATATATATATATATATATATATATATATATATATATATATATATATATATATATATGAGATTATTAGCCTTTGTTTTGCGGTTGTCCTACATAATAGCATGTGGTGATTTGTTTCCTAGTACTATAAGTATTATTTCATGAAAAAGCAAAAACGTAGAGTGTAGATAAATGTATTAATACACTCGTGGTACCTAGAGTATTGCATGTTCTGTTCAGTTATATACTTTTCAAGTTTAACTGTACGAAACTATTTAGTAAAATGGTAGATGAAATAAGGAGAAATTAGGAATAGGAACAGATAGCCAGGGACATAGACATAAAAAAAAGAAAACAGAGTGATAGAGAAATAAAAAAACATGGAGGTACTTTGCCATAATTTGGAATCAGGAGGCAGTTTCGTACTCACAAGTTGTCGTTGCAGGCATCCCGTCCTTGGTAGAGCGTGACCTTGGTGGGAGTCTTCCGGTAGTACAGGTAATAGCCAATAACGAAGCGGTCATCGCGGCCGTTGTATTGGTACTTCCAGTACACTTTAAGCTGTCCATGCTCCATAGGAGTGCAATTCACCTTCAAGTTTGATGTGTAGCCTGAAATGCAACATTCCCTCGTGTTACTTGGTGGGCTTGGCGTTCCCAGGCGTGGCAGGAAAGTTTTGAACACATGATTCCCTTACAGTAAATTTTAGGTAAATGTCATGCTAGAGCATTACATCACATCGTTATACCGCTGCTGAGCATATGCAAACAAATGTCTCGCATATCTTAACAAAAGGCATCGCTTGAACACTTACAAGGGACCGTGTCTTCGGTGGGAGAAACGTGAATGCGGTCGTCAAGTGTCACCTCAGCACGGCTGGCCAACCCGTTGATCAGTTTCCGGCAAAGACTTG
Source organism: Metacarcinus magister (assembly GCA_029783475.1). NCBI lineage: Eukaryota > Metazoa > Arthropoda > Malacostraca > Decapoda > Cancridae > Metacarcinus > Metacarcinus magister. Next base: position 4,229,189 of record JAPQNM010000045.1, on the reverse strand, counting down.
GGTTGTGTTCGAAGAAAAGCATTCCGTTGGTAATCTTAAGACTGCAGTTGCGGTGATCCCAATCCCACAGCTCCTGCAGCTTCTCGTTGTCCAACACGTAAAGAGCGTATCTGAAGGGCGTCAAAGAGCAACACATGCATCAGTTCATCTTTATATATCTCTTGGCAGACTGACTCGTAATGATTACATTAAATTGTAACTGTTGTTTTGTTGTGTAATGTATAGGAGAGCCGAGGGCGGTGGAAAATGAGTGGCAGTGTAATGGTTGTTTGGGAACAAAAGGAACAATGAGCGGGACGAGGGACAGACAGATAAGAGCCGCGCCCTTGAGTACCTGCCGTGCACCAACTCCTTGCCGCCAATCTCCTCCAAGCTGCTTAGGAAGTCCAGGGAGAAGAGTGTATTGGAGCCGTACACCTTCAAATATCCCGTCACCACTTGCAGCTGGCCCAGGTTCTCCTCCAACTTCTGCGTCAAGTTCCCTGCCAGAAAAAGTCCTTGTGTAGTTATTATGCATTTTTAAGACACAGTCTGTGTTGATGTAATGTTATTCCTTTTAAAACAGCGGTGGTATAGTAGTCTAGCGCTCGGGTATGCGAGCCTAGGGTCCCGGGTTCGAATCCTCGTCATTCGCTGACCACTTTTCATTCTTTGATATCACCGCTGAGTGGCCAAAGAATACCCAAATTGCTGCCATACTGTCCTCAGACGGGACTTACAATGTTATATGCATCTGAGGCTGTAGCAGCAATTAGCTTCGCACGTTCTCAACATATTCAAGAGAGAACGTAAACATTTGAGGCGTCACTATAAAAAATCTGAAAACCTACGCCAAATAACAGGCGAGGCAAGTCCATCTGTGCCTCCATAAGCCTACTGGCACCAACGGTTAATTGATATAGAAAAACCTTTTACATTCAACTCCATTTTATTCTCATACATATATACTGTTGTCTTCAACGCATGCACACGCACACGTGCACACGCACATGCGTATGCACATGAACATACACACACACACACACACACACACACACACACACACACACACACACACACACACACACACACACACACACACACACACACACACACACACACACACACACACACACACACACACCCACCCACCCACACACACACACACACACACACACACACACACACACACACACACACACACCTACACCCACACACACACACACACACACACACTACTGTGTCAAAATTCCTCTGCTTTTTATCCCATTGTAAATTTATTGCATTGATAAAGTCCCTTTTTTTCAGCAAATGGTAACGAATCTACATTCAGCATTATTATTATTATAAGTATTGGCATTATTACTTTTATTATTGTTATTATCATTATTATCATTATTATTGTTATAGTTATTATTATTATTATTATTATTATTATTATTAGTAGTAGTAGTAGTAGTAGTAGTAGTAGTAGTAGTAGTAGTAGTAGTAGTAGTAGTAGCAGCATAGTCATTATTGTTATTATAAATCATTATTAAATAGTATTGTTGTTATT
>JAPQNM010000045.1:4220155-4225155 GCA_029783475.1 Metacarcinus magister | reverse complement strand
AATCACTTCAGCGATATGATCTATTTTGAAAAACAGTTTGGATTTGTACAATCTTTGACGGGTTTCCGAAATACACAAGATTGGACGCACTAATATACTGTTTATTTACGGGATATGCAAGTGTCAGTGATCCTCTATGTATAATGCTGTAGAAGGTTGATTAGATCATCACTGTATACTGTGATGGCACAATTTTTTTGAATAAAACCTGGCTGGACAGGTCCGTAGACTTAAGTGTCGGCAGGTCGAGCGTTTTCTTGGTTATACTATACCAAACGTTCCTGCTTCCCTGTATTCATAAAACATTACCTTGTATGTTTAACAACCACATCAAGTGTGTCAACTCTTATGCCATGTTTTAGCATTTAAAGGTGGTTCTTACACACGCCAAGATATATTTTACGTAAGTCATTTGAATATTTATTTTACATAATCTGAGCCCCTCACGTGACTTTGTTAGTCAGTGAATGGGCTCGAGCATTTCATTACAAATGTGACACCATGTACATTCACAATATTACAGTGATCTAGTCATCACCGACCTCAGTTGACAGTAGAACATTATTTTATATGAGAACTGAACGCTGAACACATCTACTGATTTTTGTTACGGGCTCAAATAATTCCACTTCAGAAGATAAGTAATATGCAGCATATGATACCATTTGTAGAGAGCATACACTGTACAAGGAGATACTCACTTCTTGCAAGAAGACGTTGCCAAAGATTATGAGGGAATACCCATGGAAGAGTTCATGTCCCCTGATGACAGCTAATCGCGGGAGCAGGTGGTGCAGCGTGGTCAGGAACGAAAGCTGGTAGATGACCACGTATCCAGTCACCTGAGGAAGAACAGTTGTAGGGACTTTGTGAACGTTTTGCCTCAATACTACTATACAGCTTTCTATGGAATATTTCGGATACCTTGACCACCGCATTTCTGTTATTTGTTATTTCACCTTGTCATCTCTAATAACATACATTTTTTTTCTAATGGAGCCAAGTGTTATTTTTGCAACCTTCATACTTTTATCCTTGTTTTTTTTTTTAGTTCAATATTATTCATGTTGTAACGTCGGAAGTTCCTGCTTTTGTTATTTTTTGTCTCATGTATAGTTTTTGATAGTTCAGTAGCTTCTATTTTGTCTCTTGTTTTTATTACAATTCTACTCCGTTGTTTCATGAAGTGTTTTGTGTCCATTAAGAGTTTGCTACTTTCTTCCTTGGGTGAATTATTACCAACATTTAGTGCTGCTTGTAAGAATATTTAGTTAGGTTGTCATTTAAAGCCGCTTTGTGTTCATTGATCTCTTCCACCAGTTGTTAGTATTTATTCTTTTATTATAATCATAAACACATCTGACTTCTCTACAAAGACAGGATATTTGAACACCTCAATATTGCTTTGTATTTTTCATTCTGAGGTCACCGAACTTCAATTTATTAAACACTACTAAAGTCTTTATTATATTAGGTTATTTTGTAGTAATTAAGTCGATTTCATTCTTGTTACACTGTTTGAGCGTTCCCATGTTTACTTCTAACAAGCAAGTTGGAAGAATGTGTTCATAACTTTCAAATTATTATTCTCTGGAGATCCTGTCACCATGTCACTATTATTTTGTGTATCTATTTCAAAGTCCAAATGCTGTCATTACTACACTTATTTTTTCATACTGATGCGTTAAAGTCACTTACATTGAAGGAGTATTGGATTTTATGTTATTCCATAGCATCCTCTACATCTTCATAAAACCTTTTTTTTTTAATCCTCGTCATCATAGACCGATTGTAATGCGTAAATGTGTATGATTCAAATTTTGTATCTGTTGTTAGGTTGATTATTGAACCTTTTTCTTTTTTCTTTTCCTCTAGTTATTTGTTCACCATAAAGGCTATACTCCCCACACACACACACACACACACACACACACACACACACACACACACACACACACACACACACACACACACACACACACACACACACACACACACACACACACACACACACACACCCCTTGACAAGCCCCCACCCCCACCCTCCCTCCTGATGTGTGTCGCAAACAACCCTCACCCACTCGCCTTGCAGACACAACATTTCTTACCTTCCTTTTTTCCTTCTCTCTCTCCCTCCCTCCCTCCCTCCCTCCCTCCCTCCCTCTCCGTTCCCTGGTCTATCACTGCATAGTTCTTGAGGGAGAAAAATAATCTTGAAGTGCTAGATGACTATTTTGGAGACTTTTTTTTTCTCGCTCACTTTCTCCTTTTTTTGTGTTTAGATGAGAGAGAGAGAGAGAGAGAGAGAGAGAGAGAGAGAGAGAGAGAGAGAGAGAGAGAGAGAGAGAGAGAGAGAGAGAGAGAGAGAGAGAGAGAGAGAGAGAGAGAGTGTGTGTGTGTGTGTGCGTGTTTCCAATCTATTAACATTCGCTAATCAAAGTTATTATTCAAAATGGTGGCTGGTGGAATGTCATCTGTGCAAAAAAATCATTTGCATGTATTATTAGGAACATGTACACCACCACCTTACCCAGCTTACTGCCGCTTGCTGGTGATTTATAGAACGCTGATGCAGGAACCGAGGCTCATAAAAACGTCTTCTGATTCAGCAGTGGCAAGGGAGGGAGTGAGAGTTAGCAATTAGTAAAAAATATATACTTGTACTGAGTGTGGGCTTCAGGTGTTCAAGGGAAGCGGAAGGATGTTTGTGTTGTGTTGGTCAAAAAGAGAAGGACTACGTGCCTGGCCGCGGCTTCAACAAGTTTGCAATCCAGCACCTGCTGCTTTAGGATCACTCAACTGCATTGGGTGGGCTCGTCACGCACGGATTTGGTCATTCGTATGCTGTGAAGTCCCTTTTATTACATCTGAATTAGTTCCATTGTTAATTCAGTGATTAGGGATGAATGGATGCCGTAAAATATAACTTTTATGCACTGAGGTCAAGACAAGTGTTATAACTCAGTGTTTAGTGCGTCCGTCCTGGTGCGCCTCCCTAGAGGGGAGTTCTCTGTGTGCTGCTGGTGAGGAAAAGAGTGGTTAACTTTGGGAATATTAAATGTTTTAAACATGTTTTGTTTTATCACATTTATACCCATTGAATGATAAATTACTCGTGATAACTGAAAATGTATCACTTTGAGAAAGTTCTATGAAAAATACACGTAGTGCAATGAAACTTTGTACACTTCTACATATTATTGTATACCTAATAGCGTCGCTATATAAGTATATACATTTATCCAGGATGAGTAATATGTTGTCAAAAGTAATATTCGTAGTAAAGATATAATTTGTAGTATTCTGTCATTATTCTTAGTTTACTTGTTTACCTTTTCTTTGCGAATGAAAAATTCGCATAAAGAGTAAAAAAAAATGTGTTGATGGTTAGAGTGAGCGAAGCAGAAATGAAGCAGACCAGGAACAGGTCAAGGGAGCTACGAGGCGCTGCCTTCACTGTACCTGTAAACCCAGCCCTGGGTGGCGGGAGGGCACACTCGTTATGGCTCCGTCATGAAGGTTCCCTGATTACACACCAGGTGGCGTCGCCTTAATGACAGCCAGGAACAGCGTCCTTTTGGGAACCGAGTTGCCTTCAGACTCAACCCAACAGTTAACCTTCATTATCCGTGGCAGTGCTTTCTACCTTTTACGGTCATCTTGCATTCAAATTACATAGTATTTTCCCTTGGACTTTTAGTCGACTGTTGAATAGCCAGTCCCTCGACCCTTTTCCTGCAGCTCCCACCGAGACTAATTTTAGAGGAGGGATGACCCAACGGTTCAGCAAGTTGGAACAAAACATTTCTATTCTAAGTTGTCCACAAAAATATTTTTGGTCTGGTATACTCGTAAATGCTATTCTTACACTTTTTGCTTTGCATACGAAATTTCCTTCAAAATGCCCTTAACTCTTTTGTATCTAAGAAAAAATATCCTAAATAAAATGGGAACCAAGTAACAATATAATAGATTAATAACTTACCTGGACGAGGTTAGGGAGACCAACGACTGGCTTGGTTTGGTTATATGCAATGAGTTGGATGCGCAGGTTCCCCTCGATGGTGACGCAGGAAGTGTAACTCTCCAAGAGGCTTTCGTCTCCTGTCACCTCCACACTCCCACAGGCTAGAAATTGACTTGGTGCTAATGTTCTATTCACCCTGAAGAACTTCACTAATGACAACCTTAATCGTGGTACGAGCAAAGATGGTCAGTGAGTCTGCTTAAGGAAAGGGATGAACAAATTTGTGACACTACGAGAAAAATGTGCTTAGGAGAAAGACCCTGCAGGACTCTACGGACTGATGTTGGAAAGGAGTGTAGGATTAAGGTAGGACGCGTGCTGTAGATTGCATACGGGTGAGAAGCAAGACAAAGCTTGGACGGAGATGTAGTCAATGTGGAAGGTGGAGGTGGAGGTGTAGTGCATAGACTGGGGTGAATTGGGTTGGATACATCTAGGCTTGAGGCAGCTTCTCCAGCCAGAGCTGCCGCGGTAATATCACGGATCGATGCTGATGGGGATCTCTGCAGTTGATTTGTTGGGCAAGAGGAGCCGGGAGGGATCAGTGAAGGTTGCAAGCAGAACATGACATACATTTTCCAGTTGCTTATTTTTACTCAGAAAATATTCATTAATTTTGGGTTTTCAACTTGGAAACGTTGAATACCTAGAAAGTTTGCCTGTGTGGGGAAAAAAAACTTATAGTTAAGAAATAAAACTTCTCCCTAATGAAAACAATAAAATAGTTTCTCTTTGTTTATCGTGATATGGTACACCTCTAGAGGGAACAAAACTGTGTATCTAATGGTGATCCTCTGTTTCATGGACGCATCAAATACTCCGCTGCATCGACGAAGCCTATGAATAAAGCCTTGAGCGAGCACTGGACTCACACACCACCCTAGTATATATTCAACACAAGACGGAACAATTGTTATGTCACTTGACTGTTCCGGTGCAAAGGGTGTAGTTGTTTTCTTGAAATAATGGAGGA
>JAPQNM010000045.1:4202655-4215155 GCA_029783475.1 Metacarcinus magister | reverse complement strand
AGTAATCATCAATAACAGACTATCACCAGAATATCACTTCAACGATAAAGTAAGGGACGTGTATCACCTCCTACCAAACATGAGAGTAGACTTTTTCATACATCGATGAGGAAATGGTAAAGAAGATAATTACATCATTCATAAGACCAACACTTGAATCTGCAACAACATTATGGAACCCACACTTGGAAAAGCATGTTGAGGTGAGTGTGTAGGCAAATAAAACTGCAACAAAATGAGTGCTTACCAAACCTGAGAGATCTTAGCCATGAGGAAAGACTTTATAAGTTTTAATTGCCAACATTTCAAGAGAAAAGAAAAAGAGGCGACATGATTATGTTACATAAATGTATCGTAAACGAAGAAAATATTGACATTTATGAATATACAGCACCAAGACAGTCATTTTCAAGAGGAAACCACATAAATTGTAAAAGAAAGAAATAAAGAAAAATGTGAGGAAATACAACTTTCCAGACAGGGAATAGAAAAGTATATTATATTTCTGGAAGAAGTCATGTGTACCAAAACCATTTATTTTTTTAAAGAAAAATTATGTTGAAATAGTATCAAAAGACGAAACACAACGAGCATGACTGTTCAGTAAGAATGCAATTTGGTAAGAACAATCAGATAAGAATACACACGCACATGTATACAAATATGTATATATATATATATATATATATATATATATATATATATATATATATATATATATATATATACATATATATATATATATATATATATATATATATACATATATATATATATATATATATATATATATATATATATACATATATATATATATATATATATATATATATATATATATATATATATATATATACACACACACACACACACACACACACACACACACACACACACACACACACACACACACACACACACACACACACACACACACACACACACACACACACACACTCTTCTCCGTTTATTCCAGAAGTCTATTTTTATCTTATCCCTCCATCTAGTTCTTTGTCAGTCCTGTCTTCTTTTAGCATCCTTGGGTTGCTATTCTGTTACTCTAGCAGCCCATCTATTATCTGTTTGTCGTAATACGTGTTCTGCGCATGTCCACTTTTTTTCTTTTAATTGTCCTCTAGATATCTTCAACTTTGGTCTGCTCCTAATTCTTATCTCTCTATGTTATGGAAAGCATTATGCTCTCTCATTTGGGAGTACATTTGTAAAAAAAATTGTATACTACAGACAGTAGACTTATTAGATGATCATTTTTTTTAGGATTTTCATGTCTCTTTTCTTGTGAACTAGCATTATTATAACAATTTTTACCAAGTAGTTGGTCCTGAACAGGTTTAGAAGCATTTGATAAAAAGCATTGCGAGTTTGTCTAGAAGAAAATCGCTTACATCCTTGATTAAGTCAATCGATAAACCATCTGCACCTCCTACTTTGCTCCTGCTCATTCCTTTTAGTGTTTGTTTTTTCATACATGTTTACGCAAGGTACTTCAATGCTCGTAGTTTCCATGCTGAGGTCTTCCGTTTGCCTATTACTACTGCTATAGAATTTTCTATAGATTTCCTCCGTTACATTGATCACCTCATTTATATTATTTGTAAGCTGACCTTGTTGATCTTTTAAAGCATACAGTTGTTTTCTGCCAGTGTCATGAGTTCTTGCTATCTTATCATGGAACGAGACTCAAACAACACCCATCTAACTACAACCCATCACATTGGGCGAGCGATTGATTGAATTCAAGGCGCCGCAGTAACAAGGTCATATGAGCCAAGTTATTCAGACTTCCCTTCGCTGGCCCACGATGATAGGACATTTTCACAGTCAGTTGTTTGTTGTAATTGCATTAATTTTCAAGAAAGATTGTTGATAGTCTTATATGAATCTGCATTGAAGTCCACATCAATAGTTTGTATTACCTTCACCAGCTAGTGTTGTGTATCAGCTGCTGGGCTGCATCAATGTATACCAAAAAAAAAAATTGTCATGGTTTACATAGAAAAGACGCCCATCAAAACCCTGCCTTAAGTGTTGGTTATATTAAGTTTTGTATGATAATGTAGTTTTATATCATGTTGGTAGGTAAGGTCTGGGTACATATGATATTCACTATTCCTTGGTAAATCAAGTTCAATACTCCAAATTTTATTTGTTCCTGTAATTATATAGCTTTATGGTATTGGTACAATAATTACTCACATGGAGCAAAATTACTTATATATATATATATATATATATATATATATATATATATATATATATATGTATGTATATAAATAAAATCAGAACAACTTAACAGATGAGAGTTCCGCTCAGTCTTTGGTGATTTCATGAAAGTTGTCTTCTTAGGATGGGATCCTTCTCACATGGCAAGCTAAGGTGTGTCAAGCGCCTTGTAATGTTATATAAGTTTATGCTGAAATTATTTCCTTTCTATAAGAATATTTCATAGAAAATGTCTTAAAACGGTAACTTAAATGTGTTGTTAAGTCTGCACTATCCAATTTCCTATTTTACTTGCAATCCTCTCGGGAAGAATGTTCTCATAAAAATTATGTATGGCAATCTATGTCCATTGAAAAAATGGGGCATAGCTATAGCTGAGTTGCTATTTTGATATAGTATGTAAACAACTTTAAGTAAATGTGTGTGCATGTCGGGTGCTTTCTCTAAGTCTAAGAGACCAAATATTATTTACACCACATCCTAAGTCAGTGTTTCCCAACCTATTATGGTTGTGACCCTAAATACGGTCTTATGCTGGACTATACGTGTGTGAACACGTAGTAATAAATCCAACCATTTTCATGTTACAGTTATACTTACAAATGTTTATGTGCGTACGTTATTCTATGTATACAGGTTTATATTACTAACACAGACAATCTTTACGCTGTCCTAGTGAACTCAATCAGCTACATTACTCAAAATCAAAATGTGACCACCTGTCAAGTATTTTATTTATTTATTTATTCATTATTTTTTTTAAAACCCTCCGGCGATCCTCAGAAAAACCCTCGCGACCCTCACTTGGGTCACGCCCTTGGGGCTGGGAACCACTGCATTAAGTGATAAAACAGGCATTGTATGTGAAACAAATATGTATTAATATTTCTATCATTATCATCGTTTACCATCATTAGCATTGTTATTGTTATTATTATTATTATTATTATTATTATTATTATTACCATTGTTAACAATATTATTATTAGCTTTGAAATTATTTTGTTTCTATCATTATCATTATTATTATTATCATTATTATTATTATTATCATTATTATTATTATTATTATTATTATTATTATTATTATTATTATCATTTGCAGAGCAAAAATTATATATATATATATATATATATATATATATATATATATATATATATATATATATATATATATAGAGAGAGAGAGAGAGAGAGAGAGAGAGAGAGAGAGAGAGAGAGACAGAGAGAGAGAGAGAGAGAGAGAGAGAGAGAGAGAGAGAGAGAGAGAGAGAGAGAGAGAGAGAGAGAGAGAGAGAGAAAAGAGAAAGAGAGAGAGAGAGAGAGAGAGAGAGAGAGAGAGAGAGAGAGAGAGAGAGAGAGAGAGAGAGAGAGAGAGAGAGCGAGTGTGTGTGTGTGTGTGTGTGTGTGTGTGTGTGTGTGTGTGTGTGTGTGTGTGTGTGTGTGTGTGTGTGTGTGTGTGTGTGTGTGTGTGTCTGTGTCTGTGTGTGTGTGTGTGTTTCCCTCCCCGACCCTTGGGTGTCCCCGCGGGCGGCCCACCGCTGGGTAGTGGCAGGAACCCGGGTATGCCAGTCATTTCCTAAACACTTTCTACTAAATCATTTCCCTATGGAGGCTTTAGATTTTTTTTTCCATTAAAAGCGCCATTGGTAATAAACAAATAAATCAGAGAAAAGATGTAATTTTCATGACATGCATTTGACTGTGTGCACTTCAATATTGTACTTAATGTCTTTTGACTATGCGTGTACAGTGCCTTCTGATTACAAGTTATACTAAAATAGTTTTCGAATGCACACACACACACACACACGCACACACACACACACACACACACACACACACACACACACACACACACACACACACACACACACACACACACACACACAAACAAACAACAGACACCATGGAGCGTCGCCAGTTGAATGTAATAATTGGCTTTGTAGTTATGACAGCATGGTATACCCAAGGTCTATATAGTATGTATAGACCTTGGGTATACCCTCTGAAGCTTAAGTTGTGAATGTATCCACGCAGGCATTGCAGACAGTTAGAAGCAGCAACTAGTTCGGCTTATAATTTTCGGTCCTTGATGACCATAGATCTGCCGTTTCATACGTGTACTATTTGTTTATCTGTATTTCCCGGTGAGTCATTAGAGAGTTCTATCTCAGAATGTGATCGTAACATAGGTCTGACATGCACAATTCTAAAGGTTGTATTGTCTAGCACAGCTGCTGTAAAAACGCGAAAGATGCTGCTTTCCCCGAACCAGAGAAAGTGAGCCCCAAGACCTGTCCAGTGACCTTGAGAAGGCTAAATCATATGCCTCGCTGACCCTCCTGTGTCCTCTGCCTGGGTTCGGATGAAGCAGAAAACTTATTAACCTGACGTCACGTCAGCAAACATCACACCAAGTTGATAAATGTTTTATCTTAATTTGTACCAATTTGTGTTATCTGTAGTGGAATGCGCTTTCAGATATCTAGTACCTGTGAATAATATTAAGGCGCAAGACAGAGCTTGTTCGTCACTCATTAAGACGAGCTAATAAACAGATGATGCACTACAACTGCGTGACTGTGGAGAGAATAAAGAACGTGACAGCACACAACGATTCCCAATGTCACCACAATAACTGAAAACATGGTTGTATTATAATCTACAAAATAATGCATATTCGGTCATCGAGGATGTGAAACAAAAATTCAAACCAAGGATACTCCGCGAGTCTACACGGTAGGTATAGTTCTCGCCACGCGGTCTGTATTGGAAAAGGTGTTCCCTCCCTGTGAGAGGCTGCCGCCACCGCGTCACGCAGGCAACAGTTTGTGTGTAGGGAGGGCCAGACAGTGGTGTTCGGGACACAGCTTTGAGAACAGTGTATCTGGGGCTCTCTACGTGTAGTGATTAGAGGCAGTGTAGTGCTTGTCTTTGATCTGAAAGGGAACTACAGAATACTTTGGACTTTCCACCGTTACAGTGCTTGTTATTATGACTTCCTGGGAGGAAGTTCCCGCTCAACGTTTATGCCGCCAGCTGATTACTAAGGTTAGAGCGCTTTCATTTCGCCCATAAACGATTGATGAACTGAAGACAATATCTTTGTAAACAGAATTTAAATTGTAAACAGACATTTTAATATCATAATATAGAGTTTTTTTCTCCAAGCAAAATAGAAAATGAGTTAACCCCCCAGATTGTGGTGACGCTTTGGTGAGTGTTAACGGAACTATGGGAGGGGAGGACCTGTAGGCTCCACCCACTCCCCGAGGCGTGCCGCAGGCTGCCGCCACGGAGAAACTGTCGGATTGTAGGTGCACTGTATAAGGACCCCATATGGGCGTGAGGCGTTACGCTACTTTATATTAACTTTCTCTTCACATAAACATAAACAAATTTTAAAGTCATTGATATGTGGAGAACGTATATGCATTGCTTAAATCGTTTATTTTTTCTTATCCTCACTTTGCCATAGAGCAAATCTTTTCCTATTTGTTGGTAGTGTTTCCAATCGTGGAATGCCAACGCTGCATTGAGAGCTTGCACAGTCCCATTCACTGAGTGGAGAGTTATGAAAACCTGAAGAATGTGTTACTTTCTGTCCCCTTCATACTGTGGTTTCATGCTTAACATTAAGTTTGGTGAAGAGGCTGTCTCCTCAAACGAATGTTGCGACAGCTAATCTCAAACAATATTTTGATTGCGTCAGTCCATGGTTACGAAAACAGTCATTTAGAATTGTGTATTTTGTAACAGCTTTGCATGCAGAGGATTTAAAGAGAATCTCGGTGAATTCGTGACATTAAAGAACTTCCTGAACACAGCTGCCGGATGTTTGGGGTCTCGCTTCCGCTGCTGCTGCACTGCTGTCCACTCCAGAGTCTATCTTACTCATTATTTTGTTCGTTTCCCCTCTCAGAGTGAAGATAAGGAAGTGAAAAAATGCATGAAACATTCAAAGGACTTGATGAGACTGGCTGCCACTTTCCCTGCTGACTGTGGCACGCCCATGAGTCCTCCACCATGGCTTGACACTGACAAACTAAAAAGGTAAATTAATGTGAAAAGGCTTTGGTGTAGCTACATACACATGACAGATAAAGTACATGTCATGAAATTGATTGTAGCATTAAACTATTTTGTAAATTGTAATGAGTCATTCGGGTGGTTAATGTTAATTAATTGAATTATTAATACTGCCTTTCTGAAATATATTTGAATTAGTGTAGATGATGATAATTACTACATTACATTATCAATATGTAGGATTGTGAGTTTCATGGATTGCAAGATGGTGATTGGTTGTGTGGCATCTCTGCTTCACAAAGGTTACAAATCTACATGCCACTTATCTGATACTTTGAAAAAAATCATAGTTTCTTGCCTGTAAATGATGGTGATGATGACAGCAGTGTCTCTTTGACTGAAAAATCTGGATAATCACAGTTTGTATCACCACTCAGGGGTCAGTCGCTGTTTCGGCGGCACTTTCTGGGCGTGTTCGTCAGCAACTTGGTGGGTTTGTTGTGTCTGTTGGCCGTACACAGTGTCCTGAAGGTGCTCGTCTTCACCAAGCGTTCATCCGTCCGCGCCACCGCCTTCAAGAGGTACCTGAGCACAATGAACCACGTGAGGAAGTGGTACACAGAGGACGTATTTGACCCTAGTTCAAGGTAAAATGTGTATGTCTTAATGTTATATTGTAAGTGGCGACCATCACAATATTTTGATAATTCAATTGTTTTGCTGTTTGGCTTTGTTAATTTTGGTGATTGTGTATTTGGACCGGCATGATAAACTGTATAATATATTTCATTCTTCCAAAATATTGATATGTGACGAAAATAACCCAGATGTGATAAGTATCAACGATTCTGTGAGTGGAGACACAAACCTGTATTTGAATCAAGTAAACACTGAGTGGCATGCTCTCGTATTGTAAAGGTGTGCTGATGTAACAAGTAATACTATGAATACATTTCAGTGCCTTCAAGTCCATCCAGCAAGTAAGGAAAATGCATTCGAACGCATTCCGATCAGCCGAATCAGCACAAGTGTCCACCGTTTCCCAGGCAGACATGATGGTAACGCAGTGGGCCTTCTTCGGCGTGCTGCTCACCCGCGGACGCCAGCTTGGGGTTAGCTGTTCCACGGAGGAGGAAGAGGGCCTCGTGCACTTTTGGAAATCCATTGGTTACCTATTGGGTTTAGAAGATAGGTGCGCTCTTAAACCTGTCAGTATATGTTGTTGTAATGAAATGATAATAAGTTTGTCTCTTTTGTAAGTACAGTTGGTGCCTTTTTGTTACTATTACGACGATGACACACGCACACACACACACACACACACACACACACACACACACACACACACACACACACACACACACACACACACACACACACACACACACACACACACACACACACACACACACTTGGATGAAAAAGTATATAAAATGCAAATGATGTGTTTTGTATTGTTATCACCACATGTTCGACAGGTTTAACATAGCCTCGGGGGAGCTGGAGGAGGTACGAGCCCGGTGTGAAGAGTTGGGTGAGATGATGGCAGTTGCCCTCGTCTCCCCGCCTCCCAACTTCCCTGCCATGGCTGAGGCTCTGCTGGGAGGCGTATACAACATCGTTCCTGCGGTGCATCCTCCAGCCTTCACTGCCTTCACTCATAGCCTGCTGCTGGGCTTCCCTCACACCGCACTCAAGCTCTCCTGGTACTCTACCTTTGTACTGAAACTCATGGCAAGTAATGTGTCACCTGCTTAGGAGTATTGTGAAATGATTGCTGATGTAACAAATGTTCATCATGTGTATAATTCATTGTTTGTTTTTTTAACTTTTGGGAATAACGTCAGCCCACATTTTAGTGACTATGGTTCTAACAATGAAATCGGATTGGATAGAAAATGGATTCTGTTTTGAGAAAGACATCCTAGTATTCTGATAAATGTTATTGATATCTGACTTTTGAATCTGTTGAATGAATAGATTAAAGTATGTGAAGCTGTCTGCATTGTGGTGGAAGAATAACACAGAGGCAGGCTTGGGTGGTGGGATCAGGAGACGATAGGATAGGAAGAGAACCTAAACCCTAGTCAGTGATCTGTAGCCAGGGGTGCGGCGTGTATTCCATCAGTGATATCTTAATTATCAACAGGTATCTTTCTCTCTTAGATGAGTACAAAGCTAATTAGTATTATTGTTATAGTTATTATTATTATTATTATTATTGTTATTATTATTATCATTATTATTATTATTATTATTATTATTGTTATTATTATTATTATTATGATCATTATTATTATTATTATTATTACTATTTATATTATTATTGTTATTAGTTTGAATTTTTTGGGGTGATCAATAAGGAGAGGGGCGGAAGGGTAGACTGTTGTGAATTCTCTCTCTCTCTTTCTCTCTCTCTCTCTCTCTCTCTCTCTCTCTCTCTCTCTCTCGCTCTCGCTCTCGCTCTCGCTCTCGCTCTCTCTCTCTCTCTCTCTCTCTCTCTCTCTCTCTCTCTCTCTCTCTCTCTCTCTCTCTCTCTCTCTCTCTCTCTCTCTCTCTCTCTCTCTCTCTCTCTTTCAGCTTACATTTAATGAGTAACAAAGAACATGTAGAGGTTTGGGAGTTATGTACACACAAAGGTTTGACAACAGACGAATGTGGCTTAGTTGGTTTATTGCTGCAGCGTTGGTTGTACACAACTATACAGAGCCCTGGGAAGGTGAGCGTGTGTTGTTGTCTGGGGAGCCCCGACGTGGGGCTCCCAGACTCTATGCTGGAGGTGTTGCCTGGACTGTGTGTGGTGGTAGACTGGTGGTTGACTGACTGACCGACTGTGTGTGTGTGTGGGTAGCTTATATTGGGCGTCGCGGACCTGGTGGTCAGGTGAGGTGAGGTCACGTTAATCTCGACCTCAGCCGAGGTCTCGAGGGAGGAAATTATAGGCTCTGGGTGTGTGTGCACCTGGTATGTAGGTGTGTTGTATGTGTGTTGTCACTACAAACATAATGTGTGTACTTCTTTCAATATATCATCATGACATTCACAGTCCCGTTACAATCAGTGCATTAAATATTTCGATTCAAAACCATGTCAGCTGTGCTTCCACATCCCTTGGAGACCAACACACTCACCTCTCGCCACCACTAATTTCACCTGGGATAAAATACTCTTTTAATGGGATACAAGCCAGGTATATAGATATATGAATTTTTTTTTTCTTATTGTTGTTATTATCATTATTATCATTATCATTATTATTATTATTATTATTATTATTATTATTATTATTATTATTGTTACTAGTAGTAGTAGTAGTAGTATCATTATTATTATTATTATTATTATTATTATTATTACCATTATTATTATTAGTAGTAGTAGTAGTAGTACTCTTATCATTATTATTATTATTATTGTTATTATTGTTATTATTATAATTGTTATCATTATTTTATTAATGTTAATATTTTTGTTGTCATTGTTGTTGTTATTTTTCAGTGTTTTGGTTTTCCTATTCTCACGCGAATCGCAGTTTAACGACATTGGTTCCGTTGCAGGAGTTGAACTTTGGGTTGCTCCTACACCTTCCCTTGGTGGGGCCTGCCCTGCGCTGCTGCCAGAACGGCCTCCTCACTTTGGCTGTGAACACCTGCACTGATTACCCCTCCATTCCAGTTTTCTGCTGCAGAATAGAGAAGGCAGTGTCACGAGCTCTGAATGGTGTATTGGCTCTCTATCATAAGGTTATATGTTACTTTCCTAATGCCTATGCGTTCAAGCGATGACAACCTCTTTTCTCTTTCTCTAATACGAAACAGGCCAACTGATAGAAAATCTATTTATTGAAGAAAAAAAAAGTCTTTCTCAGTGATATTTTGTTATAATTCAATTGTGATCCACCTGAAGGTTTCAGATATCATCGGTTTCATGAACAAAATGTTTGTGTTTTAAACAGTAACAATACACCAAAGCCTTTGATTGAGATTATTTAGACCATTTTAGTCATCATATACAAAGACAGTCATAGTAATTATAGAAATAATTGTGTATGATAGGGATAAAAATAATAATGACGATAATTCTATAATGATAAAGATAATAATAGTAATGATAATAATGATGATAACAATCAAGCAAATAGACATGCTGAGTGACCATGAAATTCAAAAAACTCACCCAGCATACCCAAACTGCTCGTTCAGGAAAGAAAGTTACAAGCTGTTGTATTTTTTCAATCAAAGCCAAAAGTTATATTTTATTTGGATAAAAATAGAAAAACACACATTTTCAATCTTCTTTACTGTAGATTCTTCTATTTTCTCACTTCGCTGCTTCTAATACCTGTGTGAGATATTGGAATGTTGTAAAAAAAATTTGGAAGAAAACACACCTCTTGTGGTATGTTTTGTGCAGAGGGGTCAATTTGGGGGATGGATTGTACAATTCAATCCTCTGGGTACATTGATGAGTTATGTGTTGATATGTGAATGTGCCGATAATCTTCGTTGTTTGCGTTGAAAAATTGGAGGTAGGAGATAGAAAGGGAGGTAGGAGGTAGAAAGGAGGTAGGAAGTAGGAGGTAGAAAGGGAGGTAGGAGGTAGGTCAAGGTGTCTCCTGTGCCAGTATTAATATGTACGAGAAGTATTAAGCGAGATACAAGTTTTTCACAAATAACTTTTAAAAATTTACATGATAACAATATGTTTTTAATATATAATAACCATCTAAGGGTTGATGCCTACGACCCGATAATTTCATTCCGATCCCTCCAGTGGTCTAGGAGGAGATAGAAGACAGACGGACCGACGGACAGACGGACAGACAGACAGACAGACACACATACAGACGCACATACAAATTTTGGATGGGGTCGTTCCGTAACTTTCAAACTTCTTGCTTCGCTCGCAGTTTGAAATAACAGTAACCTAGGAAATCCTTAAAACAGGAAAGGTAAGCCAGAAAGTGTAACATGATTGGAACGAGAGAGAGAGAGAGAGAGAGAGAGAGAGAGAGAGAGAGAGAGAGAGAGAGAGAGAGAGAGAGAGAGAGAGAGAGAGAGAGAGAGAGAGAGAGAGAGAGAGAGAGAGAGAGAGAGAGAGAGAAAGAGAGAGAGAGAGATTACTGTGATGAAGTCAATTATTCATAAGGTTTAGATAAATCAACTGCTGGGGTTTTTTTTTCATTGTTATTAGTATTGCCCATTCATTTGTTTCTTCGTGCATTTTTTAATCCTGTTTTTCTAAATTTCAATTAAGTGTTCATCCTTAATTTATCAGAGTTCCTGAATCATACATGATTTGAATATAGAGTTAAAACCATTTTTTAAATTACCTCCTCTCAAACACGAATACCTATTGTATATGGAAACTGGTCGCGTTCCAAGCAATACCTCGCATTCTTTGTAGTGAAATGAAAGTTTACCGTTCTTCTTTATTCCAATGTTCTATTGGTCAAAGTAAGATATGCTGCAGTTCATTGTTCTTTTAAAGTCATGTATATGTAGCACAAAAATTAAACCCGCAAATTCAGAGTGTGACCTTCAGTTCCAAGCGCAACTACCACTCGTCCCTCCCACCCGAACAGAGGCTGCCTTGTGTGGCGTGGGTCGCATCCCTCCAGCAAGGTTAGCACCGCGTCTGTGAGTTGCAGTCGAGATCTTAATGTCATATAATATTAACACAGGTATTTCCGGATTTGTCATTGATAATGTTTGTTTACTAATTATATGAATTAAGCACATGTTGATGTATGAAACGACTGTGTTACTGATCAGTCAGCGACAACACAGGCAGCATAGTGAAGCCACACTGCAAATATATGGAAGTTTGTTTGTTCGTGGCCTTGTTCTTGTCTTTCCCGACGACACCATTGTAGTAAGGCGGAGAGGTGCTGTTCACTATATGAATGTTACTAAGTAAAAAAAAAAAAAAAGTAGATAAATGCTTAAGGCATACACATTTATCAAGAGAAACACTATCCGTTCAGACTAAAATTGAGCCAAGGATGCATGGGTGCCAGTAGGTGGCAGCTAGAGCCTAGTTGTTACGTCATTGCGGGCTGGCACCGAGGGGCTCAAACAGCAGGATCACCATGGCCAGTAGGCTGCTAGCAGGAGGCGTTTGACGAGCATCGTGAAGTGTGTTGGTCATCACTTGTCGGCGATGCTTATTGGACCGAGCGTGTAGCGATTCATCCACATTCTTCAGTGAAAAATAATAACATA
>JAPQNM010000045.1:4195155-4200155 GCA_029783475.1 Metacarcinus magister | reverse complement strand
TGTAGTGATTATCCCGACAGAGAAAGATTATGTTGACGTGTGTTTGTATTTCCTCCAGAGATGAAGGGGCGGTGGTTCCTGCTGTGGCCTTCCCTCATCCTGGCCTCATGCTTGCTCACCGAGGCCAGCCAGGTGTCTGAAATAGCCGCCCTTGAGAATCTCGCCGATGAGCTTCTCCATCCTGGAAGGTACCCGTTCGGTCAACATTCCAGAAATATCTCCTTGGATGTGAATCACTTGGACGGGTCTCCCTACGAGGACGCCCTCGACTCTCTCATGTTAGTGCTCAGCAAGAGGAGTCACTTCAAGAGGCAGGCAAGGTGTCCGCTCTGTACACCTGGAGTCAATTGTCCACCTGGATGTCCAAGTCCTGACCCTATCCCCGTTTCAAGACCGGCTCAACCGAACTACCAGTGCCCCTTATGCCCTTCAAGGCCTACATGTCCTCCATGCTATCCTGGAACTCAATGTCCTGCTGGATGTCCACAAACACCGTGCCCGACATGTTTTCCAGGAAGTTTTTGTCCTCCTGGATGTCCACAAACGCAGTGTCCACCCTGCTATCCAGGACTGCCCTGCCCTATAGGATGTCCAGCAACTCCTTGCCCTGCTTGCTACCCAGGAAAGCCCTGTCCTGTAGGATGTCCTGTATCACCTTGTCCAATGTGTTTTCCGGGAATGGAATGTCCACCAGGATGTCCCCCATCACCATGCCCATCCTGTTATCGTGGCCAGCCATGTCCTGCTGGATGTCCTGTAACAGAGTGTCCTCCTTGCTATCCAGGAACAAGATGCCCTGCAGGATGTCCCCAGACACCATGTCCTCTCTGTTACCTAGGTACTTCGTGCCCACCAGGGTGCTCACAACTTCCGTGTCCACTATGTTATCCCGGAACGGAATGTCCGCCAGGGTGCCCAGCAACGCCATGTCCTACTTGTTATCCATATCAGCCGTGCCCAGCTGGATGTCCTGTAACTTGTCCAAAGTGCTACCCCGGTCAGCCATGTCCCAATGGATGTCCACCAACACCATGTCCTTCATGTCCACCAGGAGCCACTTGCCCTCCCGGGTGTCAGGAACAATGTTATATTTGTTATCCTGGTCAGAACTGTCCCCCAGGGTGTCCCATCACACCATGTCCCACTTGTTACCCTGGGGAAAGGTGTCCTCAAGGATGTCCTCTTACACCGTGTCCAGACTGTTACCCAGGCCAAGAATGTCCTGTGGGATGCCGTGTGAAGCCTTGTCCGCCTTGCCTTCCAGGAGAAATCTGTCCATCGACTTGTCCACCTGGAAAATGTCCCACATGCTACCCTGGAGAGAAATGTCCTTATGGATGCCCAATAACTCCTTGCCCTGACTGCTATCCAGGCAGCCGGTGTCCTGAGGTTTGTCCTCTATTACCTTGTCCTCCTTGTTATCCTGGGATTAAATGTCCGCCAGGATGTCCCAGGACACCATGCCCGTCTTGTTATCCAGGAATGCCATGCCCTCCGGGATGTCCACCTACTCCATGTCCAAATTGCTACCCAGGTCAAGCCTGTCCTCAAAGATGTCCAGAAACCCCATGTCCGAAATGTTATCCTGGAAGTAGATGTCCTCCAGGATGTCCACTGACACCGTGTCCTGATTGTTACCCTGGATCTTTCTGTCCTCCAGGGTGTCCACCCTTCGAGTGTCCTACTTGCTATCCGGGTGAAGACTGTCCATCAGGTTGCCCTGTGAGTCCGTGTCCAGACTGCTACCCTGGATACAAATGTCCAGCATCATGTCCTCAACTGCCATGCCCTTTATGCTACCCTCTAGATAAATGTCCTTCTGGCTGCCCAGTAACACCTTGCCCTTTATGTTATCCTAGAGAACGATGTCCTCCAGGATGTCCCATTACTCCTTGCCCTTTATGTTATACTGAAGATGGGTGCCCGCCAAGCTGTCCCCTTACACCATGTCCTGATTGTTACAAAGGTGACCGATGCCCAGCAGGATGTCCTACACTCGAATGCCCAGACTGCTATCCAAGCATGCCGTGTCCTTCTAGGTGTCCCATCACGCCATGTCCTGCATGCTATCCCGGAGAACCATGCCCTGCAGGATGCCCAGAAACGCCATGTCCCATATGTTACCCAGGAGAAATTTGCTCAGCTGGATGTCCCGTTATTCCATGTCCAACATGTTATCCTGGAGAGCAGTGCCCTTCCGTGTGTCCGCTTACACCGTGTCCAGTTTGTTATCAAGGTCAGGATTGTCCAGCCAATTGTCCCATCACTCCATGTCCGTTCTGCTACTCGGAAGAATTATGTCCGCCAGGATGTTCTTTAACACCTTGCCCTCCCTGCTACCCTGGTGAACGATGCCCCCAAGGGTGTCCTACTACACCGTGTCCAAGCTGCTACCCGGGAGAGAGGTGTCCCAGTAACTGCCAAACCACTCCATGCCCTGAATGTTACCCTGGTGTCAACTGTCCTTTTGGATGTCCTATTAAGCCTTGTCCAAACTGTTATCCTGGAGAAAAATGTCCAGGAAACTGTCCCCAAACTCCGTGTCCAATTTGTTATGATGCAGCATCCTGTCCAGTTGGATGTCGGCCTGAGCCATGCCCAAAGTGCTATCCAGGTTATAAATGTCCTCCAGGATGTCCCCAAACACCATGTCCTGAATGTTATCCTGGAGAGCCATGCCCTCCGACCTGTCAGCAAAAACCATGCCCAACTTGTTACCCAGGAGACCCCTGTCCCCAAAGGTGTCCTGTCATCCCATGTCCCCCGTGTTACCCAGGAATGAGTTGTCCCTCTAGATGTCCTCCAACACCTTGCCCAGAATGTTACCCGGGATCCTCATGTCCTGTAGGATGTCCATACACCCCCTGCCCTCCTTGTCCACCCGGTGCGTTTTGTCCTCCTGGTTGCAGACCTTCAGATTGCCCCGTGTGTCCACCCGGACCTATGGGGAGACCAGGAAGTTATGGTATGAGCCAACCCGGGAAACCTGGTCCTCCTGGCCTGCCAGGACAAGGACTCCGGGGCCCGCCAGGTTCTCCAGGACTACCAAGCTCTTGCCAGTGGCAGTCCCCGGTGTGCCCCTCATGCTGCCCATCCTCCGACCAACTCATACAAATCATCAATGTACTCGAGAATCGTACTTCATGCTGCAACGTAAGCTGACCTTCAGTGACTACACATACCTTACTCCATAGATGTATGCACATCATGTTGACATAGAAATGACATTAGCAAGTTTCTGCTTTGTGAGATTTTTACATATTTCTCTTTATTTTTACAGCCAAGACCACCGACACCCATATGCCTCTACGACCCAAATGACTTAGAGATCCGCCTCAACAACTTAAAAGCAGAGCTCGAAAAACTGTCCAGGATTCAGAGCGAAGTAGCATCCTACAGCAATGAGATCAAAGAATTATCTGAGACGTTTAGAAGTGAGTGGCTTTACATTAAGAATCTTGAGCTTATAGATTTTACAGTTATGAGGCTGGTCTCTCTGCAATGAGTTTAGAGTCTTATATGAATACATACATTGCTATAACTGAACTTCTTTAGAATGATGCACAGCTTTTTATGATTTACATGGTTCATTATTTCAAACTCAGCAATATGCGTATGTATTCTTACGTGTATATGATGATTAGGGAGATGAATAATGACGGGATGACAGGGGTGATCGATGGTCATGAGTGATGGAGAGTGATAGAGCTGAGGAGTGATGACAGGGTGTTGGATAGTGTAGTGATTGATAACAATAGGATAAGTGGGATAAGGAGTGGCGATGATGAGTGTAGAGGTGGGTGTAGGTGGTTGTGACAAAAGGTGCTGAGGTGTCATTTGTGGTGCTAGTGTTGTTAAATAGTTATAGGTAATGGTGGTCAAAAATACACACAGGGCCTTTTGTGGTAAATTTTATCACCACATTCTTTTGCAGTGACTGATTTTAGCGGACCTTCAGGACCAAAGGGTGAAAAAGGAAACCTTGGACCCAAGGGTGAGCTAGGGGGAAGTGGTCCCCCTGGCCAGTGTTCATTCAAAGCCGACAGTGAGCCTCCAGGAGGTCCACCTGGACCTCCTGGTAGTAAGGGGGCACCGGGCCCTCCAGGAAGTCAAGGGGTAAGTTATAGTAGTAGTAAGCTTTGGGTGATAGTACGGAGGTAAATACGGAGTTATTGGCTCACATTAACAGAAAGGTTTATAATCTTACATAGCACTTTTAATATCAAAATGTATGTTTTATAGCAACTGGTTTGTATTTAATGTAGAAAACGGAGTTTCATTAACACACATTTCCTATATATACAGTCATGTCGATGTCGGGGTGATCGAGGAGAACGTGGTGTCCAAGGGGAGGACGTCAAAGGACCTCCTGGTCCGAGAGGAATTAAAGGTCAGAAAGGTCAGCCCGGAAAAGATGTTTATTACCAATCATCAGCTCCATGAAGCCCCCATCCTTGTAGCGCCATATGACCTCGTTGTTGCTGCGCCAAGATAATTCAACCAACCAACCATCCCTGCCATGTCTCTTCCCTCTCATTGGTTGAAGTGAGTTGCTGGTTATAGTAGAGCTTTTGTTGCCCATTGTTGTCAATGTTTTTTATGTTTTCATGATAGTCAAATTAATTTTCATTGGGATATCGAAAACATGTGCGACGACTTGGAATACATTTATCTTGCGAAAAATTTCGCAGCCTGTTTGTGTGAGAAGAATTTGCAGCTGTAATCCGGCTCTTTTGTGCAGAAATTTCTCTTGATAAAAATAAGAAATTAAAATTAAAGCATTCTCTCAGTCTTTAATTGTCAATAAAAATAAGAAATGAAAATTAAAGCATTCACATAGTTTTTAATTGTCAATGATTATTTTGAAGAAAAAAAAGTCAGTTTCGCATTAATTTTTTGCTGCTAGGAGAGAAAGAAAAAACTCTAAATGAGGAATCATTTAGATGAATAAATCTCAATGAATCAACTACCCATTATAGAAAATCTTATCCAGTTTATAC
>JAPQNM010000045.1:4187655-4190155 GCA_029783475.1 Metacarcinus magister | reverse complement strand
ACACATAACATCTCGCAGTGGTTCGTCCACTCGGCCACACAACTCTCCAGGGCTCTTCCCTTGGCCGCTCTCCACCTCTTGGTGGCCGCGACACAAGTCCCAGATGAACAGCTTGGGCTTGTTTTTCAAGTGAGGACACTGTGAGTCCTTAAAAAAGTCCAGCACCCACTGGATGTCGATGGTCTGCATGTCGCTGGTGAGGAAGTGTTGGCGAGGCTCTCCATGACTAGAAATAATGAAGACAGCACATCCGGCTCGTTCCAGCAGCTCCATGTCCCGGACCTTTGCCAGTTGGTGCCGCGTTTGGTCGGCCGTGAGGGAGAAGTGAGCGTGACCACTGTAGCCCATCTTAGTGAACACGTTAGCCACATTATGGGCGTCAGTCTGGGAGCCTTCCAGGTGGAGACCTGGACGGTCCTGGAAGGAGCTGTAGCTAAGGATGCAAACATAGCCTTTTGGAGCTACGTCCATCCTGTACACGTCCGGTCCATGGACCACCGCTGGGGATTCGCCAAAAGATGCGAGAGTACCAACCTGTTAAAACCAAAGGTTAAATCTGTTATACGTGAACATTTAATTTTATCGGAACATAAATGCATTTTATCACATTGTTCGTATGACATTAGTGTGTTTCTTTCTTAATCAACTTTTCTATAGCCACGTATCGCATTTAATCAAAGTTATCCATACTACTTACTGGTAGGCCGAGAAAAGAAAAGTTGTGTGTGGGCGTGCAAGTTTCTTCCTTGGAGTCCCTTGTTGTTCGGAGCTGAATGATAGAATGTTTCCTTATCAAATGTCATACAATCTATTATCAAGAGCATATTCTTCATATTTCATGTTCGTTATTTTGTATACATTTTTATCATTTAGAGTTAGTAGGGTATGTTAGCTTATATGAAAATAAGTCTGATTATCAAGAAGAAAATAAACGAAATTTTGTGATCGGTTCAAAAATTTTCTTTTTTGTTGTCTAGATCTGAATGCCAATATGTATTAAGACTCACATCAGTGTCAAACATGCGAAGAATGGATTCATGTTGAAGGACTCGGGCCAGGTGGCGAGCTGAGGTGATTTTCAGTTCACGGACCAGCGCCCCGCGCATCGCGCCCTGTACCCGCTGGTCTGCATCAGCTCCAACACTCAGCAAGGAACGCACTCTCGCTACGTCTTCATTCAGGACGGCTTTAAACAGGTGACCAACGAGCTGAAAAACAGAAGTTATTACGTATTATACCAATTAAATATCATTTCATGACACATTTTATTATTCTGGTTATCACTTAATACATCGTCTTGCATATAAAAAAATTATTGTATTTGAAACGAGACCGTAACCTACCCAGTGCGTGTAGATGTTGCCAGCGAGATCACGTTTGTCAAGATTCGTATGTGGATCACTGAGCAGGATGCGTAACACCTGAGTGTGGCCTTTCATGGCGGCCAGGTGAGCTGGAGTGTGACCATCATGGTTAACAACATTGGGACTGATTAATTGCAGGAAGAACAGGGCCACGTGTGACTGATTATTTTCTGCGGCAACATGCAACAGCGTGCATCCTGTCCTGCCTCTTGTCACACATGGACCAATGTGGTGCACGAGCTGCTCCACGCGTTCCAGTTCTCCTTCTTCCACTGCCCGGAACAGTTCATCCTGCAAGAGGCAAGGCACAGGTAACGTCTGATTAGAGATTACCATCATGACAGTTACCAAAGAACCACCCTTTCTGATATACAAACCTTCTTTTGAAAAACATAGGAAGCTGAGTGGTTCGGAGATATGTTAACAAATCTCTTGGAGAAAGCTCTTGTTCGAGGCTTTGTTGGTGAGATGCAGACAGCGGTAGAAGAAGTAGTTTTAGCCCTCTTTGGCGTGCTTCGAGTGGACACACCATCGAGGGAAGGGCTCCGTGTCCTCCGCTTACCAAGGGCAATGGATCCTGCACCTGCCGTAGAAATGCATTGTGGAGACGTCGGTGTGGAATTGCGTTGTGGTGACGTCGGTGTGGAATTGCGTTGTGGTGACGTCGGTGTGGAATTGCGTTGTGGTGACGTCGGTGTGGAATTGCGTTGTGGTGACGTCGGTGTGGAATTGCGTTGTGGTGACGTCTGTTGTGTCCTTTTGGTCGACCCGGTGTTCCCAACCTCCTAGAAATTCAAAATACTGTTAGTTTGATTACCATGAACACAAGTTACGTAATATGCAAATACAGAGAAGTTCGACTTTTCAACACCATTTCAAAGAATTTAATCAACTAAAGTTATACCCTTATGTCACGATATCCAATTACCTGAGAAGGAAGGGACGGGATCATTGCTGCCTGCTTCAGGTAGTAGGCAAGTGTAGTAAATGCCTTTCGGTCAGGATTCATCCTGCAAATGACGCGTGTCAGGTATGGTATTGAAATAATAATATTATTAATGATGATGATAATAACAGTTATAATAATAATAATAATAATGATGATAAAAATAATAATAATAATAATAATAACGATA
>JAPQNM010000045.1:4110155-4182655 GCA_029783475.1 Metacarcinus magister | reverse complement strand
TTGTCTGTTTTTCCATCTGCCTATGACTTGAACTCTTTCTAAAGAGGAGTGTCAAGATATATATATATATATATATATATATATATATATATATATATATATATATATATATATATATAAATATATATATATACATATACATATATATATATATATATATATATATATATATATATATATATATATATATATAAATATATATATATATACATATACATATATATATATATATATATATATATATATATATATATATATTTATATATATATATATATATATATATATATATATATAACAGAGTTCATTAGAATGAAGTATCTGTGTTTTACTTATATAAGTATGGTAGATATTCTATCTCAAAATAACGATTTTTAATAGAAACATGGAACATAAAGTGAGAAAAATTTTCAAGAAAATGTGAAATAAAATCGTATTTCTTCAGAAAAAGGTACATTCATATGAAATCAGGGATCAGTACAAGAAAAGTAGAATAAAAAGGTAACTGAAATGACGTGCATATCTTAAGATAGTCAACGATAGGAAATCTTCCTTATCTCCCACAAGCCTTCACTGTCGGTAACTACACGGATTTCAAGCAAGACCTCAAACTCAATTTAAATTTAGTTATCACTTACTTATGTTTTAATGTGTATTTTTGGTTTTGTAATGTGATTTTGAAGGAGCATCAGGGATTCGGGTCTTTTTTTTGCTATCACAATTTTTTGCCCCATAGTATTTTTATTTTTCTGAAGGGGAAAAAGAGCTAGACATTATAGTTTAACACAAAAATAACAATAAATTGTATGAAGAATAAAAATGTATTTCTTCTGCAAAAGGAAAATTCATACGAAATCAAGTATAAGAAAAAGTTGCATAAAAGTGTATCTAAAATTACCACCATCTTCTAACATAGTTCACGATATGAAAGCGTTGTTTTCTCGCACAGACTTTCTCTGACGTCACAAACTATCGGTGACTTCAGGATGCTGTGTGTGGTCTGATCCTATAGTAATTTGATTCATATGGCTGTACTTCCCCCATTCACTTATCTTAATCTTCCGTTCACTGGTCATTAATACCAACATCTACGTTTCGTCCCGCTAACATTCGTCAACTGTCCCTTTGTCAACACTTGTTCATCGTCATCAACCATTCATTGTCCCTAACCGTAACAGACAGAGAATTAAGTTCAATTTGGATAAGTAAAACTTGTTTATGAATGTGTTATTCATTATTGATTATAACTCGTTAGTAATATGTACAATACAAGTTTGGGGTACGATTGGTTTATATATTACGATTACATGCAGATGGAACGTGTATCGAATAATTTGTAGTGTGTTTGTATATATATATATATATATATATATATATATATATATATATATATATATATATATATATATAAATATATATATATATATATATATATATATATATATATAAATATATATATATATATATATATATATATATTTACATATTTATATATATATATATATATATATATATATATATATATATATGTGTGTGTGTATGTATGTATATAAATATAAATATATGTATAACTTGTAATAACTTAGATGATAATTATGAAGTATTTAAATTGTTTCAGTTAAAATAGAACTTCTTATTGAAGCCATAATTGGTGAGCTGTGGAACTGCATCAGGGGCTGCGCGGGCGTACTCCTTCAGAAACTCCCGATACAGCTCTGTCAGCTCCTTAGTAGGGGCGTGGCTCGCCAGGGTGCTGCACAACGTCCTGATGAAGGGAGTGCCCTCCTCGGAGAAGGCGTGCCAGGTGAAGCCTCCGCTACTTGAGTCGAGACACATAACATCTCGCAGTGGTTCGTCCACTCGGCCACACAACTCTCCAGGGCTCTTCCCTTGGCCGCTCTCCACCTCTTGGTGGCCGCGACACAAGTCCCAGATGAACAGCTTGGGCTTGTTTTTCAAGTGAGGACACTGTGAGTCCTTAAAAAAGTCCAGCACCCACTGGATGTCGATGGTCTGCATGTCGCTGGTGAGGAAGTGTTGGCGAGGCTCTCCATGACTAGAAATAATGAAGACAGCACATCCGGCTCGTTCCAGCAGCTCCATGTCCCGGACCTTTGCCAGTTGGTGCCGCGTTTGGTCGGCCGTGAGGGAGAAGTGAGCGTGACCACTGTAGCCCATCTTAGTGAACACGTTAGCCACATTATGGGCGTCAGTCTGGGAGCCTTCCAGGTGGAGATCTGGACGGTCCTGGAAGGAGCTGTAGCTAAGGATGCAAACATAGCCTTTTGGAGCTACGTCCATCCTGTACACGTCCGGTCCATGGACCACCGCTGGGGATGAATTTACCAACGGCTCGACTTCCTTATCCTGAAAATCAAACATAAGTACTTTGAACATACAGTCCAATGCCGAACATTTCACTTGCATATACATATCTTTCTGTAATTTCCCAAACCATTTGTTTTAGCATGAAAATCGTGCTCTGGGGATTATAGTTATGATATGACAGGAAGACCTCTTTGCGCAGCTTACCATGCCTTTGTTTTTCTTTGAAAGCAGCAGCTCTTGCAGCGCCACGCTCTCGGAGCTACCATCCGCGTTTTTGGAATCATCTTCAACATACTTCTGTAACGGGAAAACATAAAAGCTACAATTTCTTGAATGTATACACAAGAACTTCTAATTACCTGTTAAGCACTAAATCATCATAGTTAAGTAATTAGCCACTGTCATTGCCCTGTAAACCAGTTGTGCAAATCTAAAACAGGTGAAATTACTTCCATCAGACATGCCTTCTGAGCCTCCTTGACCTTCACACCCAAATTGACCATTCCTAATTGGAAATTATACCTGTGTGCGCGATACTCAATGTGATATCTTCCAGTATATCACTTATACACTTCTTCAGATATTCTCTCTACTCATTTTTTACATTCAGTTTCAAAATTTGAGGAGTGTCATCATTGCTTACAGAAGACGAGTACACACTACACACTCGCTGCCGTGCAGACGACGGCATGCACGCGCTATATAGTAGTACATTTGTCCATGTGGAGAAAATGTTACAATTAAATGATTTTACTGAATTTTGATTAACAGTTAACTCACCCTTTTAAATAAGGACAGTATGTTATCCCGATGTAGTGTGTGTGCTAACTGACGCGCAGTAGTGATCTGCACGTCCCTGGCCGAGGATTCGTCCGCTGGAGGCTCAGCGGAGTGGTCTGGGTCGGCCCCAAGCCGAAGTAGTTCCTGCACCCTCGCGCGGCTGTTCTCCAGCACTGCCTCCAGCAGCGGCAGTGTCAGCTGTTCAAACAACATCAAGAGTTTATTTTTATCTTAGATGACTTAAAACACATTGTAATTATATTACAATTAACGAATTTTGTATATACGAGCAAGAGACCTAAATATCATGTGAAATTATAGAATTTGAGATCGCAATGTCAGGCATAAGAATTAAAATTTTTGTTGAGAAACATTTTCAATACATCTACACTATCACGAAATCATATTGAAATTGCTCAAAAATCTATTAAATTTACTACTATTGACGAATTGGTACACTGGAATTTAACAGATGAATAATTGCAAAGGTTACCCAATGTTTGTAGGTGTTGTTACAGCTGTCCCGCTTGTTGGGATCCATTTCAGGGTCAGCCAGCAAAAGCCTGAGAATTTGAGTATGACCCTTTCTGGCGGCCAGGTGTGCCGGTGTGCGGTCATCCTTGTTCACCACATTCGGGCTAATAAACTTGAGGAGGAAAAGCACCATGTCTACCTGCCGGTAGTTTGCCGCCTCATGGAGGAGTGTGCAGCGAGTGTCCCTTCGCCTGACAGCAGGACCAGTGTCTTGCATCAGCTCCTGCACCTTCTCGAAATCTCCTGACTCTAAAGCACTAAATATTTCCATCTGAAACAGATACGAATGCAAGATTAATTACATCCAAGTTAATAAAAACTGGCTTGTTTTTAGTGAATATGCGTTTGTTTGTTGGTTTTGCCTATGTGTATGTGTGTGTTTGTGTGTGAGTGTTTGTATGTGTGTGTGTGTGCGTGTGTGTGTGTGTGTGTGTGTGTGTGTGTGTGTGTGTGTGTGTGTGTGTGTGAGAGAGAGAGAGAGAGAGAGAGAGAGAGAGAGAGAGAGAGAGAGAGAGAGAGAGAGAGAGAGAGAGAGAGAGAGAGAGAGGATAGAGAGAAAATATAGCACAACAAAATATATCACAGTGGGTCAAAATATGGTGTTCACTACGAGTTGACATTCATAACTTGATAGTATAGACATTGATGAGTGCGGCGTACCCTTGCACCAGCCACATGGCGTAGATCATGATTTGGTGAGCGGCGGGCCAACCGTCTTGATACGGCGCGGGTGACTACTCTTTTGCGACGCACTGTGATGTGTGAAGTTGAAGTTCCTGGAATGGATCCTGCATAGATTTTTTTCAATATACCATTTATAGTTTCTATTGGATCAATGGCAAGTTTTTTACAATGTAGGGAATGATCACGTGTTGCCTCCTCTGCAAAGCATGCATTGTGTGTCCTCTTAACACTTGATGTAACGACGTTAGTGATGAGCTCCTTCTCACCACCTGCTTCATCACTATTAAACTTGTCAACACAAGGTGAAGGTTCCTCAGCAGGGGATGGACTCCTGGACATCTGAAGTGAAGGTTCCTCAGCAGGGGATGGACTCCTGGACACCTGAAGTGAAGGTTCCTCAGCAGGGGGTGGACTCCTGGACATCTGAAGTGAAGGTTCCTCAGCAGGGGATGGACTCCTGGACACCTGAAGTGAAGGTTCCTCAGCAGGGGATGGACTCCTGGACATCTGAAGTGAAGGTTCCTCA
This sequence comes from Metacarcinus magister, assembly GCA_029783475.1. Taxonomy (NCBI): domain Eukaryota; kingdom Metazoa; phylum Arthropoda; class Malacostraca; order Decapoda; family Cancridae; genus Metacarcinus; species Metacarcinus magister. The sequence continues at coordinate 4,177,805 of JAPQNM010000045.1, read as the reverse complement.
GCAGGGGATGGACTCCTGGACTCCCGAGGTGAAGGTTCCTCAGCAGGGGATGGACTCCTGGACACCTGAAGTGAAGGTTCCTCAGCAGGGGATGGACTCCTGGACTCCCGAGGTGAAGGTTCCTCAGCAGGGGATGGACTCCTGGACACCTGAAGTGAAGGTTCCTCAGCAGGGGGTGGACTCCTGGACATCTGAAGTGAAGGTTCCTCAGCAGGGGATGGACTCCTGGACACCTGAAGTGAAGGTTCCTCAGCAGGGGATGGACTCCTGGACACCTGAAGTGAAGGTTCCTCAGCAGGGGGTGGACTCCTGGACACCTGAAGTGAAGGTTCCTCAGCAGGGGGTGGACTCCTGGACATCTGAAGTGAAGGTTCCTCAGCAGGGGGTGGACTCCTGGACACCTGAAGTGAAGGTTCCTCAGCAGGGGATGGACTCCTGGACATCTGAAGTGAAGGTTCCTCAGCAGGGGGTGGACTCCTGGACTCCCGAGGTGAAGGTTCCTCAGCAGGGGATGGACTCCTGGACACCTGAAGTGAAGGTTCCTCAGCAGGGGATGGACTCCTGGACACCCGAGGTGAAGGTTCCTCAGCAGGGGATGGACTCCTGGACACCTGAAGTGAAGGTTCCTCAGCAGGGGATGGACTCCTGGACATCTGAAGTGAAGGTTCCTCAGCAGGGGATGGACTCCTGGACTCCCGAGGTGAAGGTTCCTCAGCAGGGGATGGACTCCTGGACACCTGAAGTGAAGGTTCCTCAGCAGGGGATGGACTCCTGGACTCCCGAGGTGAAGGTTCCTCAGCAGGGGATGGACTCCTGGACACCTGAAGTGAAGGTTCCTCAGCAGGGGGTGGACTCCTGGACATCTGAAGTGAAGGTTCCTCAGCAGGGGATGGACTCCTGGACACCTGAAGTGAAGGTTCCTCAGCAGGGGATGGACTCCTGGACACCTGAAGTGAAGGTTCCTCAGCAGGGGGTGGACTCCTGGACACCTGAAGTGAAGGTTCCTCAGCAGGGGGTGGACTCCTGGACATCTGAAGTGAAGGTTCCTCAGCAGGGGGTGGACTCCTGGACACCTGAAGTGAAGGTTCCTCAGCAGGGGATGGACTCCTGGACATCTGAAGTGAAGGTTCCTCAGCAGGGGGTGGACTCCTGGACTCCCGAGGTGAAGGTTCCTCAGCAGGGGATGGACTCCTGGACACCTGAAGTGAAGGTTCCTCAGCAGGGGATGGACTCCTGGACACCCGAGGTGAAGGTTCCTCAGCAGGGGATGGACTCCTGGACACCCGAGGTGAAGGTTCCTCAGCAGGGGATGGACTCCTGGACACCCGAGGTGAAGGTTCCTCAGCAGGGGATGGACTCCTGGACACCTGAAGTGAAGGTTCCTCAGCAGGGGATGGACTCCTGGACATCTGAAGTGAAGGTTCCTCAGCAGGGGATGGACTCCTGGACTCCCGAGGTGAAGGTTCCTCAGCAGGGGATGGACTCCTGGACTCACGAGGTGAAGGTTCCTCAGCAGGGGATGGACTCCTGGACATCTGAAGTGAAGGTTCCTCAGCAGGGGATGGACTCCTGGACACCTGAAGTGAAGGTTCCTCAGCAGGGGATGGACTCCTGGACTCCCGAGGTGAAGGTTCCTCAGCAGGGGATGGACTCCTGGACTCCCGAGGTGAAGGTTCCTCAGCAGGGGATGGACTCCTGGACTCACGAGGTGAAGGTTCCTCAGCAGGGGATGGACTCCTGGACTCACGAGGTGAAGGTTCCTCAGCAGGGGATGGACTCCTGGACTCCCGAGGTGAAGGTTCCTCAGCAGGGGATGGACTCCTGGACTCCCGAGGTGAAGGTTCCTCAGCAGGGGATGGACTCCTGGACTCACGAGGTGAAGGTTCCTCAGCAGGGGGTGGACTGCTTGGTTCTACGGACACACTTCCAAAGGTGGAATACACCTCACTTCGAGGACCTAGAGAGAGTTTCAGTGGGTGTGCATTAGTTGTACCTGATTCCGAGGGGGATGTCATATTTTGCTGCAAGAGTGCAGAAGTATTTGAGGCGTCGCGTTCTGAATCTATATCTCCGTCTGTGCTTGCCAAAATGCCTTGATATGACTTCACTTGAGTCTCTCTAGGTCTTGTTGGTAAAGGATGATCCTTCTGCAAGGCAATTTTATCTTCTTCATTACTTACAGATGAAGTACTGCTTTTCTTGGAAATTAATTCAAGCTCTTCAACAGCAGATGACTTCCACTCTTCATTTTTTTTGTAATCAAATCTTTCATACACTGGACCCACAAATTTAGCACCACTTACTGGCACATTACTGTGTTTGTAGTCGATCGCTGTATGTGGAAGGGTGAGTGTGTGTGTCCTCCTCAGTGTGCATTGGGGTGTAGAGTGTCCCTCGATAAGTGTTAGAACATTTTGTCTTTCATGCCTTTCTCTTTCATTGCCTGAACAAATTTGTAAACAGCTCTTGTCTTCTTGAATGATGTCATTTTCACAATGTATCATATCATCACTATCTTTTGCCTGAAATATTTTCACATTGCTATTCTCTAATGTAACGCCTTTATCGACTGCTGACAGTATCTCTGAATCTTGATTCACAGAAGGACATTCAGAGCTAGAAGTTAACAATTTTTTTTCATATAACGATGACGTCTTGTGTTTTAAGTTGATACAGTCCATAAGTAAAGACAAGCTTTCAGGGTAACAGTTGTTGGAGTATGACTGATTCACATCTTTTTCATTGGGAAACATGGACGTCGAGTGTTGAGGAGAAAGGTCGACAGATGAGCCAGTTGTGGAGGCCTGCACATGTTCACCCACACCAAGACTACGAGTGTTCACGGGTTCAGGTGTGTCCAGCAATTCGAAAGAGAGGGATCGTCCAAGTCCCCCGCTTATAAGTTTGTCCACCGGAGAAGAGCTGCGTGACTCCCCCATCTGCTGCGAAGTCTTCAGTGTAGGTACTGGAGAGATAATGTGGTTTCCTTCTTCAGCAGCCTCATTGTCTGGGAACAAAAGCTCAGTTATGTCGTTAATGACTGGGTCTGTTCTTATGGCCAAAGCTGTATCTTTGTCAGTTATAGATGAACTCTTTTCTTGCACTTGACTTGTTTCATACTCTGGGGATAAACTCTGTGTGTTATTCACTTCATCAATCTGTGAAGGACACTCTACTTGCAGTTTTTCCGTTTGAGCGACATTGTGCACAGATGGCCTATCCGTTTCCACGTCACTATTACTGTCATTTTCAGATAATGACAGTGGACTTTCTGTATATATTTCACTTGTTTTAGCCTTTTTGTACACAGGCATTTGTAGTTCATCTAATTTACCTTGTTCAAAGACGGAAGAAGTAGTATTTATAAGTTTTTCTTCTTCATCATTCATATGAATTGTTGATAGTTTTTCTTCATTCTTTTTCTCCATTTCAGATACACTCAGGTGCATTTTTGCCAGACATTTTTTAATTGTTTCGGTTTCTAACACAGAAGTGGAACATTTTGATTGTAGTTCATTATTTTCATCCAAATTCAATGTAATCTGTTCTGCTTCTGATTCAGACATTGGAGACGCACTCTTTACTTGCACTCCATCATTAGTAGACATAGAGTATGAACTATTACCTTCTCTTTGGGACCAAGTATGTGAGGACCTTTGCGTTAGGGAACTTGGGACTCTCATTTCGGTTGCATTTGAATGAGAATCCCAGTATTTTGTATCATGTGAATCTTGTGATCTCGTAATATGTTGTTCTGGTGTCAGCAATGCACTTTTTGCTGTCCCTTGACATGGTTGTGTGACACATGGCAGAACTCTCGAATCTTGTTCTCTTTTATTTGTATAAGGACTAGTTCTCATAGACTTTCTTCTTTTTCTAGATCTTTTCCGTTTTGATCGGAATGTATTGACAAAAACTGGCATGATTTTCAACTGTGATGGACTCCACGACCAGCGGCCATTGTTTCTGCGTTGACAGTTTGTTATGGGACTCCACGACCATTTACTCTGAGGTTGGTAACTGGACACACCAGCTTGGAATGGGTTCCATGACCAGGGGTGGGCATACTGCATACTGGCAACTGGCTGAACCCTCCTTTCCATCGGGCTGCAGGACCACCAGTCACTACTTTGCTGAAACGAATCCTCCCAGAAATACGAAGCGCCGCAGCCCCCTTGTACTTGGTACGTGGTACTGTCGCTAGGTATCTCCTCCACTACACTCACCTGAAATAAAAAGAAAACTTTAATACCATTTCATTGTTGTATTAAAAACACTCGTGAAAAAACTTCAATAAAAAATTGTAAATCACACTTGCACATTCAAAGTTTGTAGTACAAGAACCCTAAATAGCAAAGCTAAAGCATCTTTACTGATATATTTTGATGAATTTCCACAATTTATTTTTTATTATCATCATTTAATAGCTATGAATATATACCATAGTTTTCCCGTGAAATTTTAACATGTCCATTCTGAGATAACTTCCTAATAATCACATTTAGTTATCGCTCTTCCCACGCTCCCGGATGGGGCTGATGCACCTCTTCAATACACATGAAATCTATATATCACAGGACTCAACACTACATTTTACTTTCGATGGTGTCTACATTATTAATAGATTCATAACTTGGCTGACATTATATTTGTATAATAGAAGTATAGAAGCATTGTAATTATGTTTTAGCATCACTATATCACGGTCACTCATTTATAGAGATGACCTGCCACTGAGCGCCTAAGGAGAGCACCGCTAGAAAAAGGAATCAAACTAACATTTAGATTCTAGACAATAAATAAAAAGAACTTAGTTATATGATCATCAAGGTTTGTGCAGCAGTAATTGAAAGGCAACTTTCACTTCCGCCTCCACTCTCACCCACCTGCTCCTTCGTTTCTCGCTGGCTCTCCATTTCCCCTTCGTAATGTAGATTCACTTTTTTCCCAAGGACACCTGAAGGAATAAACAAAAAGAAATTATAATATTACTGAAACTCCAATAACTTTTCGTGTCAAACATTCTCGCAGGCAGAGGCAGGCTATGTGGGGGCCTCTTGCCTTTCATTTTAGGCCCTGACCTACCCTGCCACACCTAGGTTTGCAGGCTGTCAGAGCCTTGGGATACAACCTTTGCACCTGACTGAAGAACGCACGGTTTGATTTCACCTCAGCCTGATGGGTCTAGGAAAACTATCTGCTCCCTCCAATCACCAAGCAAGCACCACATCCAGACTCTCTCTCTCTCTCTCTCTCTCTATATATATATATATATATATATATATATATATATATATATATATATATATATATATATATATATATACACAGACATATATACATATATATATATATATATATATATATATATATATATATATATGTATATATATATATACATATATATATATATATATATATATATATATATATATATATATGTATATATATATATATATATATATATATATATGTATATATATACATATGTATATATATATATATATATATATATATATATATATATATATATATATATATGTATATATATATATATATATATATATATATATATACATATATATATATATATATATATATATATATACATATATATATATATATATATATATATATATATATATATATATATATATGTGTGTGTGTGTGTGTGTGTGTGTGTCTGTGTGTGTGTATATATATATATATATATATATATATATATATATATATATGTATATATGTATATATAAATATGTTTGTATTGTGTGTGCGTAGCTAAAGAGGCAGCCTGTGCTCTCAAGCGTATAATTTAAGTGGTATGCCTACAATGATGAACATGCCCCATTAACCCTGATACTCCACTTGACAGAAGTCGCAGTCACAGTTTGAGTCCACTATTATGAAAGGGTATTGATTATTTTATAATAGTCCGTGACATTAAAAAATTAAGTAGACACGCACTAACGTTATTGAGTGCAGGTCTTGCGATCGGAATGTCGTTCCCTCACCCACCCACTACTTACTGCCACCTACTCCATTCTACTGTGTACAACATAGAATTTTCTGAAAACTTCACACACATACACTATCATCACAACAATTAGTATGCAGCTCACTATCACCTCAGCGCGTAAATCCTTGTGGGCTGGGCGCGGGCGCGGGCGGCAGCTAGTGATGTGAGTCAAGGTGAATTTCTGGAAGTGATGTCAGTGCCGACTGGCGAGCAGCACCGCGCCGCCTCGTCAGGCTTCACAAGAGGGATGTTGGATCAACGAACTAGCAGTACATTACTACATTACATTTTTTTCGAATGTGTGAAAATTTATATTAAAACTCCTCAAATAATAAAGTTTTCTGTTAGGAATTACAAAATAGAAGAGAGAAAAAAACGTAGTAACAACTAACAACTGTATATGTTCGTACCAGTTATTAGGTAAACATATAATTTTCTTGAATTTGTACACTGAGAATTCACAGTACGCAAGCACGGCACAGAGATGCTGCTGGTGCGACTCGTGTGAGCAGCAGTCCAACTGTGAGAACTGAGGAGAGCGGCAGCTGGCTAAGCTATATGTATGAGGCGGCGGCCGCTCCCCTCCGACCTCCCACACGCTCAGCATGCTCAGACAGGCACCCGAGATAGTGCCGCGTACCTGCTCCAACCTGTTAACAAAGGTGTTACACCCCCTGCTTGGCACATCGACGGTGAACTCATTAGTGAAACTGCCAGGCTTGTCATAATCAGTTATCAGTCGCTTTTACATGCATGTAAGCTGAAATGTATTAGTTTTTTAATGATTATCAACGATACGAACAAAGTTAACCTGCATTGTACAGAAAACAATGTTGCTTTGAGTCGATCAGCAATGTTTGTTTGGATCCTTTCCTGTTCCCCAAGTTGTTACAATCCATTTTGTGTATGCCTCTTGTGAATATGAGACTTGATTGATCCTTAAAAAGTTATTATTATTATTATCAATATTATAATTTATGATATCATTATTATTATTTTTAATTTTTCTATTGATATTATAGTTATTATTATCATTACCATTATCATTATCATCTATCATTATTATTATTATTATTTTTGTTGTTATCATTATTTTTGTTATCAACATTATTGTTATTATTATTATTTCATTATTATTATTATTAACATTATTATTTATTGTTATTCTGGTTCTGATTCTGAATAATAATGCGTAGGGCACCAGTTTTGATGCATATCACGCATATAATATATTGGAGGCAAAAGGTTAATTTTCTGAAGAATTCATCCAAGGTAGTGCCAGAAAAGGGAAATAACTTAAGTTAGAAAAATAATTATATAAGTATAAAATAAACGACACCATACTTATATATTGTGATTGTTTTTTTCAACATAAACATCATTAAAAAAAACAGTTCCATACTTTTATAACTGATATGATAAACACCTTATGATTTGTTTTCTCTATCAAATACAAATAATAACCTGGATAATTTAATTTCATCTCCATCAACTGTATATCCAAGTGTTTCATTTCATGTCTTAAATTTTCACTCACCGTTGAAGGGCAATAAATACATACACACGCTGATTACAATGAGCTTGTCACTATCAAAAATAGTGCACCAAGTTCTTAGGCTTGTATTGTGGTGTGTATTCTGGTGGGCTGCAACACTTACTGACCACCTCTATAATAAGTGTGTTTGTACTCCACCAGTACACGTATTAGACCTGTTTTATTATGGCATCGTTATTTATTGATTCCAGATAAGAAACGAACATTTGCTGATAACTTTCTTTGCTCTCAGTAGTGAAGGCGGTGAGCAGTTAACCGCACCCACACGTGCATGACATCATGTACAGATGTGCCACAAGCCTGCTCTACACTCACCTGAAGCAGAGCTGTTTTGTTACCTGTTCTCCTCTGTCTCAATCATCGTGTTTACATGCTTACAGTAGTAATTTACAAGGTTTATTGAGTAATACCAAATTTTAGTAACAAGAATGCAAAGAGTTGTTACAAAACTATCATGCAGAGATAATTGTCATCACTCATGAAGAGTGTTGGAACAATACTTACACCTCTTTGCCCCACCCATTTATGACTTCATCTCATCTGTTTCTGTCTTATCTGACTTGACCGTTGTGTCTCCTCTATTTTCTGTATCGTTTCAACTTATAAGTTCTTCATGTATGCATATCATCCAGCTGTTGGTTTTGCAAATATCGAAACCTGCATCTGTATATCTTATAGTTAAAGTAGTAGCAGCAGCAGCAGCAGTAGTATACGAGGACGAAGGCCCAATCAGCCTTCCCTACTGTATGAGTTGTGTACTCGCTCTTCTTTTTATCTGCAATGTTGAAGTAATTGTTTCTATGACTAAGCCACTCCACTTTTCGTAATGTTATTTCAGACATTAAGTGACATGCAGGACTTACGATCAATGTTATGCTCTCAAATATTTGTTCAAGGCTGTCTACGATTATGAGAGAGAGAGAGAGAGAGAGAGAGAGAGAGAGAGAGAGAGAGAGAGAGAGAGAGAGAGAGAGAGAGAGAGAGAGAGAGAGAGAGAGAGAGAGAGAGAGAGAGTGTGTGTGTGTGTGTGTGTGTGTGTGTACGTGTGTGTGTGTGTGTGTGTGTGTGTGTGTGTGTGTGTGTGTGTGTGTGTGTGTGTGTGTGTGTGTGTGTGGGCATACATAAAGGTTACAATGTGTCCGTGTTTCCAGGACGTTTTTTTTTTTCTCTCATTCAGTTTGACCAACTAAACTTTAGTTGATCAAACTGATCACTCAGTCCACGTCGAGTCTCTTTCGTAACTAAAGGGACTTGACGTGGACTGAGTGATCAGTGTTCTAGAAATATTGATGTAAAAGTCTCATCTGTCGATCAGCTCTTACAGTTTTCCTTCATCAGTATCACTTTATGATGTCTGGTGGTTACATCACCGCCATCACTCTGCTGTGTGAGGGTGTCTAGCCATGTTCATCCAGCCGACCGGTTAAAAGAGGCTTTCTAAATATAACTAATGTTTGTCTTTTAGTCAAATAGGTACCTAGGGAAACCTGATGTTACAGTGACCCTGTGTCCCGGGGTAACGTATTAATTTCCACCACAGATTCAAAGGCCGATGCGACTATCAGGGATTTGATCCCCAGCCTCTCATGGCTATTTACTCCTTTATATTAATTCTTCAGTTCTTCAAAACAAGAGGCATTACAGTGACGGGACAATCAACGTCAACGAAACTACACTTGAACATTCATGATCAATATGGTCTGATTGGTAATGTGTCAGTACTGTCACAAGCCTCCCACTGCTCCGTGGTATCCCGTGGGCTGGAACAGGATTCTCTGTATTACTTCACTTTCTTGGGGTTCAGTGTGTAAGGAAAGCTAGCAAGGTGGCAGAGGATAGAGATAAGCACAACACTGGGCGAGGAAACACATTGTCAGGTTTTTCTCATTTACTGAGTTATAAATAATCGTTCTCTCAAGTCTCAACACAACACACACACACACACACACACACACATTCCTGCCTGATACCCGGCAAGGTGTGGGTCGAACCATGCTCAGGTCGCTAAGGATTTTTCAGCAGTGGTTATTGTCCCCCTTGAGCAAGGGGATGGTGGTGTGTGATGTGTGAAAGGTTTCAGCCTTACCCATAGATCCGTCTCTATGAGCTCTTTCGGGGAGGATAATGGCTGACGTTCACGAGTCCAGCTCGTGATCCTCCAGACCATGTTAAATAACACACACACACACACACACACACACACACACACACACACACACACACACACACACACACACACACACATTCGTAACCGTAGCCTACGTTGAATGTAGTGTCAAGTGTCAAGGCTTCGACACCCGGTTGCAGCCTTCTCATGGCTACTTCCTTACCTCCTTTTGGTAAATTGTTCAGTGTTTAAAAAATACGAGACATTACAAGGATATTTTCTGAATCAGTATCATGAATATCTCCAAAATAAGGTCTAAATGCAGCGACACCAAAATTGGGTTTTTTTTCTTCAGTGTTATATTGTCATTATCATTGTTATAAATACTACAAATAACGATGATGATGATGATGATTACTGGAGTAAGTAAAATAGTAAAGATGATAAGGAATATGATGATGAATACTAATAATATAAAGAAGATAAATTGTAAGCTAATAGGAGTTTTGCGCCTGTAGTGTCTGTCAACAGAGGCACAATGTTTCCACAACCCGGTGACGTCTTCCTGGCACTCACGGATTTCTCACACTAGTTTCTTAATTTGAAGGTCAGGACAGTTGCTCCGGCTTTTACATTGTAGTCTCTAATAACCATAATTTGATCTGTTATTACTATACAAACCGAAACGTCCTTCAAACCCACCCAACCAACACAACATAGTATGGCCAGTGTGGAGTGTCACGGGTACGTACAAGGAATTGATGGCAAGTTTCTAGATTTTACCCAAACTTTATAGTGATATTAGGAATTAGTATATTTGTGGGTAAATCTGCATAACTACTGTTTGGACGATATTGATATAAATATGAAGTCCTACATATTATACATAGTGTACTCAACACAGCTGTGAAGGTTTCACGCGGTGATCGTCATTATGGTAAAGATTCGTAAGACGACCCATTCGATATCTCTTTACCTTTATAATGCACTGCAAATTTAACCTCAGATACTTGTTCAGATCACCTCAAACAGTTATGCCGCTGAATTACAGAAATAAAATACGATTTTTTTTTTTTTGGTTACGTTAGGTTTGGTTGGATTTCGTTAGGCTTGGTTAGGTTGTTATGTTATGTTATGTTAATTTAGAAGCTATCAAATGTTTTATATGATTAAAAGTAGGGTGTTGTGCAAGGTGCAGACGCCATTTTCTTTCGTATTCTTACCTGGTATTCTTACCTAGTGGGCTTCCCGGACCCTGAATGTGATTGCTCGGTACAGGGACCGAGGAAGCCACACACTGCTGGTGCGCCAACCCCGAAAAAGATATAGTACAGAAAGAAAGCAATGTTATGAAAGGGTTGGAAGGTGCACCATGAGCAGCTTGTTATAATAAAAATAAGAAAAGTAAGAAAAGAAAATAAGAAAAAAGAACATGGAGTACATGGATGGCGAAAGTAACAGGGGACTAGTAAAAATCAAATAGAAGGTCACTAAGGTGAGATGTAAGTGCAGATTTGAATGAGGCAAGATCTAAGCAGACCACTGAGGCCGGCAATGAATTCCAAAGGTTCACTAATCTGAAATTAAAGAACCTCTTTCGCAAATCAAGCCGGCATCTTGTGACTGCAATTTTAAATGGGTGACCCCTAGTAGCAGCATAAGTCTGAGGAACAAATAGATCAACAGGGGTCAGCACACATGAATTATGAAAAATTTGCCAATATTTGATTAAATCATGCCTAATTAGTCTGCCTTTAACAGAATACAAGTTAAGAGCCCTTAACCGTTGACCATAGTTCAAGTTCTCTAATCCCCGGATAACCTTCGTCCACCGTCTCTGTACTGACTCCAACAACTTGAGATCGCCTATATACCCTAGATTCCAAAGAGATGAGGAACGTATATGAGATATATAGAAAGGAATCATAAAAGAAGATTCGCGATTAACAGTGGCTCTCAAGATATTGTTAGAAAGTCCACCAGCGCGATGAGCAAGGTTAGAAATATGCTGATGGAATTTAAGTGATATCAATCAGGTCTCCCAGGTCAGAGGCAGAATTTTTTTGTGGGATAGATGAACCATCCAAGTAGTACTGACCCGATAAACCAAGTTGCTCCCATGGGATTGGTGTTCCACCAAATCTAAGTAATACACATTTATTTGGGTTCATGGAAAGACCCCAGGATTTAGCAACATCAGCAAGGGTATTAATGTCATGTTGGCAGGCCGTTATGGTATCAGTGATGTTTTGAGGAGTGTCCAATCTAATACTGATATATAGCTTGAGGTCATCTGCATAAATTTTTGTTAGAGAATTTATATTATGAGTTAAATAATTGACATATACAAGAAATAAGAGTGGGCCGAGAACAGATCCCTGAGGTACTCCGCTCCTAACTTCATGGGAGTCACTGTACTGATGATTTACCACCACTCTCATTTTTCGGTTATGTAGAAAATTATTTATCCATCCCAGTATATGATCCTTTATACCAATGTTGTATAATTTAGTTATGAGAATATCATGGCACACTACATCAAAGGCTTTTGAGAAATCAAACAGGATAAGGTCAACATTGGATCCCTGGTCTAACCATTTAAAAACGTCATTATAGGTAATAATAAGTTGGTCTTCTGTAGATCTGCCTGGTCTAAAGCCAAATTGATCACGATTAAAAAGTTCATTATTATCAATAAAGTCATAAATGTGTTTAGTAATGATGCGTTCCATACTTTTTGCACAGACTGATGTTAAAGAGATAGGCCTATACATGAGAGGATCATAACGAGAACCTTTTTTGTAAATGGGTACAATCAAAGATTCTTTCCAAATCTGTGGGAGAGTGCCAGTATTGTAACAAGTACAGAAAATCTTAAATAATGGATATGCCAGAACATTCTTACATTCTTTAAGTAAGCAAGGGTGTAATTCATCTGGACCCATGGAGGATGAAGGATTAAGGACACCCAGTACATTAATAACATCGTTAATGGAGATATTTAGATCAGTAATACAGCCATTAAACTGCTGATGTGGTGCAGGATTATCTGGTGATTGGACAGCATAGACTGCAGAGAAAGAAGATGCAAATAGATCTGCCATATTCTTAGAATCACAAGCCATTCTGGTGAAGATGCAAAAATTTACCGAAAAAAATTGCTTTGTTACCATAACCTTCCCAGAGCTGCAGTTAAACAAACCTAACCAAAACTAACCTAACTAAACATAACGTAACCTGGAAAAAAAAATTCATATTTTTTTTCTGTAATTCAGCGTCATAATTGTTTGAGGTGATCTGAACAAGTATCTGAGGTTGAATTTGTAGTGCATTATAAAGGTAAGGAGATATCGAATGGGTCGTCTTACGTTTCATCCTGCTCCCTCAATTTTTCTCCCATCCTGTGTCTTAGGATGCATAACCTGTGTATCCAAGAACTACCCCAATACAAATGAGACGAAAATCTACCAGTACATTCATTATATTTTTTCAGTCATACTGAGAATAAGGAGTAATTTTTTTTATTGAATTTAGTATCTACAGGGGATAGGATATTGTGACTGAAAAATTTTGATTTGGAACTTCTTTTCCCATTTATCCTCAATAGTATTTGGCAGTGCTTACAGGTACGGCAGCCGTACGAATAGGGGATGACAGCGGGGTACGCCTGCCGTATCTGTAAGCACTTCGATAATATTTATCTGTCTTGGTAGTCTTCCAGTATTGTAAGTTCGTTAAATCAAGTTTTGTAAGTTTTGTAAGTAAGTTAAGTCAGGAGTCTCTGCCAGTGATTAGGTGCACCTGAAGTCACACCTGGGAGAAGGATGGTGTGGTAGCATCCTTGTCGTGGACAAGGATCTCGTCCATTAGTTGAGTGCACCTGGCAGAGGGGACGTATTCCTGTCAGATTGTATCTAAATAACACTTTACTTGTTTAAAACGGTGATGAGTTATGGTAAGTGTAATGTGTATCTAACGTATAAGTAATGAAAGAAAACGAAAATACAATGGATACAGACAATTTTCAAAATTTAAGTTTTCAAGTTAATGAATATATCTAGGTCAAGAAATAATTAGTGCTTAGTGCTAAGATAACTATCATATGTACCATTGGTACATATGAAGAAGGTATATGTAGACAGTGACTAAATAGTGAAACTATGCTATGGCTACAATAAGATTTAGCCTGGGGGGCTCATGACAGATAAGCTGTTTTGGGGACTTGAGGTCGCCCTGACGGATTTAAACCTTGAGGAATCAAAGTGTGTGTGTGTGTGTGTGTGTATATATATATATATATATATATATATATATATATATATATATATATATATATATATATATATATATAGATAGATAGATAGATAGATAGATAGATAGATATGTATATATATATATATATATATATATATATATATATATATATATATAGAGAGAGAGAGAGAGAGAGAGAGAGAGAGAGAGAGAGAGAGAGATCATATAATGAACTTAATTTCTTTGCAGATGAATAAAATCATGAATCACAGAGTCTTAGCGAGGAGCTTTCATAAGTTCCGACATCTCAACTGTAATGTTCAGCCTAGACCACAACAAAGGTAAGATCTAGATTCTATATTTGGCAACATAAATGTTCTCTGGGCATATAGTTTTATTTCTTTATTTTTAATTTTCTCTAAATCTGACATTGTATATCTGATGACCAGAGCCATTTTCACTTCTTCATTGAAACCAATTTTTTTTAAGGACTAATAGTTCGCTTGCATTAATTTAATTTGCCTAGTCAAGTAGAATTGAGTTTTAAATTCTATCGGAGGACAAAAATGTAATGCCAATGCCAATTAAGAATTTTATATATTTTATTTTTGTTTTTTTTAGATAGAAATGAGACAAGGAGAGATGCTTTTCCAATGTGTTGAATTTTTATTAAGACGTATGTTAGTTGTTAGAATGCTTCTCAGAAAAGTAACTGAACAGAGGTCTTTTGAGACTCTATGAGCTAAATTACCTTAAAAAGTTCTTTATTGGAATAGATGGAAAGTCACCTGATGGCAAGACAGGTGAGAACATTAAGGTATAATTATGAAAGAGTGTTACAAATGAAGTGGTCTAATGGTGAGTTGTGACTTTGATCATGTTTATTGATATGTGAATAATATGTCAGATAAAATTAATCGGTGCATAAACGTGTTAGTGTACAACTTTAAAGTAATCAGATAAACCGCAAGGTATTACTGTTGTAAGGTGCTCCAGTGAGACTTGGATAAATTGCATTTGTTTAGCCAGTTCTGTAAAATGCAATTCAGTTTTTTTTAAAAAGGCCATATTATGAAAAATTGCATTATTCTTTTTACTTCGCTATTTTTAGATGAGTAGCATATTTCATGTGCATGTCTTTCTGTGTATATGAACATGTCTTTCTGTGTATATGAAGTTTTCTCAATGTTTACTATATTACTAGTGATGATGACTTTTTTTTCCAGAAATGATTGGGAAGCAGTAATAGGACTAGAAATTCATGCTCAGATTTCATCTGCTAGCAAACTTTTTTCTCGTGCCAGCACCAAGTATGGGGCTCCACCAAATACTCAAGTTAGCATATTTGAGTCAGCACATCCAGGAACACTACCAGTAAGGATTTTTTTTTTTAACAGGAAAGTCTTGCTGTATAAGAAAATAATATAAGCAAAATATTTTTGGACATTTTCGCCATACAAATTTGATTTTCTGGGTATTGATAGAAAATTCAAATTTATTCAAAACACTGGAAATCTATGGGATGGCCATGCTGGGCAACTCACACTGTGTTAACACAACTGGTCACACATGCTATTTGCTTACAAGTTAACAATATTATTACCATCCATGTTTGAACTGGGGATGTATGGGATGTCTGAACTCAGAGGCTCACAGATGTAGATGTGTACAAGTGGCCCCCCTACATTTGTGGGTTTAGGGAACACAGACCCCTGCGAATGTGGAAATTTCACGAATAATTTCCGACACCCTAAGATGGTTCAGCAAGGCACTTGAGTTCACAGGTAGTATGTACCATGGCAACCATGAAAGCGGCAAAAGAACACACAAAAAAATGGATCAAAAATGGCCTTGCGGGACAATAACACTCATGGTGGCGGTCAGGCAAAGACTGAGAAAGGGTTAGAGGTGTGAGAGTGGTGAGACACTGGACAAGGGAAAGCAGGCAACATGCTGCTTTGTGCAGGAACAAACTGACACCGTAAAAGAGCCCGCAAATGCCCACGAATAACCAGGGCTGCCCTGCAAAACTCCAGACACTCTCCATTGAAATAAACCACGAATAAATCCGTCCATGAATGTTGAGCCTGGAAATGTTAGGGGTCACCAGTATGTTGATATCATGCTTACATATTGTGCCAACGAGGATGCAGGTTTCTAAAAGCAGCAGATGCTTTGGTTTCTCGTGATTTTTAAGCTTGGTATGTTATTTTCATATTGAATATATGATGTTAAGTGTTTATTGATCATTGTATTTGTTCATATGTTTTAATTTGTCAACAGTTCCTGAACAAGAGATGTGTGGAAGCTGCAGTCAAAACAGCAATTGCCTTGGGTGCAACAGTAAACAAAATGTCTCGATTTGATCGAAAGCATTACTTCTATCCTGATCTCCCTGTATGTAGTTTCATTATATTCAGTATGCTCTTCATGTTGATAATGTTAAAGTTCAAACTCAAAAGTAGAACAAAAATTTCAAGAAATGCATTCCTTTCTAGTATATATAATTTATTCTATTTTAGGCAGGGTACCAAATCACTCAAGCAGATTTTCCTATAGCAAGTAATGGAAAATTAGAATTCTTCGTGTATAATCCTGCTGTCCACAAGTCTCCATATCAATGCTCAGTTGATCTCATACAACTCCAGCTTGAGGAGGACAGTGGCAAAAGTATTCATGACACAAGTAGCAACAGGTTAGTGTAATGTCACCTTAGAATATCTCTCTCTCTCTCTCTCTCTCTCTCTCTCTCTCTCTCTCTCTCTCTCTCTCTCTCTCTCTCTCTCTCTCTCTCTCTCTCTCTCTCTCTCTCTTCTCTTCTTTTCTCTCTTATTCGCCTTTATTTACTTATTCAGTGAGTGCAAGTATATTTTGGCCTTTTTTCCCCCACAATGCTTATGCAATGTACATCAATTTATGTGACAATTATGGCCAACAAACAAGGTAAAATTAGTGCATTCATTCCTTCTGTAATGGGATAAGTGACAGCATTGCACAAGATTTTGACGTTTCTATTGTTTCTCAAGTGAGCTGCAGAAACAAGAGAAATGTTCATAACAAGGAATTCTTTTTATTTCCCATTAGGGCAGGCAGTTCCATATTATAAGAGATTATATATATTCTCCATACGATATGAGTGGTCTTTCGATCTAATTACTAAGGTCCTGACATGCAGTTGAAATGTAAAGTATAGTTAGGTCATGATTTATGTAAATTTGAAATAACATATATCACAAATTCAACTAAAATTATATAGAATACACATGAGATTTCAAATGACATGTACCACAACTGTCTCTCTTCCTCCATTTCCACTCCCCCTAACATAATTCTGGTATCTTTTACACCTTGCACTCATACTCTATAAGGTAACATAAAATCAACCATCTCCTCTCTAGCCCTTTCAAAAACCAGCACCTTGCTCTTACTGGCATTTACTTTCAACTTCCTCCTATTACACACTAAATCAAAAGTATCCACCACCTGTTATAACATTTCCTTACGCTCTGCAAACAGTACTGTGTTATCCATAAACAGACCTGCTACCACAAAGTACTGCACACCATCCAACCTCTGCTTGACACCCATATCTCTCACTCTGACTTTCATTAATCATATGCATCCTCCATTCTTTGTCCACTCATAGATATGTGCTGACATCCTCATAGAACTCTTTGATCCCCCTCACAGAGACTTTACTCTTCTTTTCCCTATATGGTTGTTTTCTTCTCTCCCACTTCCTCTGGCAGATTCTTTTGCAACATTTATTTGTAAGCCTTCCTTTTATCCTTGATTGCTTTCTTTATCTCACTTGTCCACCATGCACTCTCTTTCTTTCCACTCTTACATACTTAATACCCAATTACTTCATCTGTCACTTGAATCAATAATCCTTTAAAGACTTCAAATTAGTAATTAAAATCATATTCCTAGTCCTGCTTCTCTCAGTACTTCATCCACTCACCTTCTCTGTGTATCCATGTATACATTATCATATAGTTATATTTCCTTGCCAACTCCTTACAAACCTTCCCTCTCATATTTCTCCTAAACTCCCATTTGGTTTTGATCCTCACTTTGGGCAATACAACAAAGTGGTCAGAACCACTGAATATTCTCGTCACTATCTTCACATCCATAACCTCTCTCTTCATGCTCTCATCCACTGCTATATAATGTATCAGGCTTCTCATAATACCCCGTGTCCATGCATATCTGTTGATCATCTTGTGTTGATAAAGGTGTTTACTAATCCTTCAAAAGAGAATACATATTATGTTCTCAAACATTTGTTAAAATTTAATTGAATTATAGTTTGTTAATAGGCTATGGATTATTCTAAAGGGTTCTTGTGGATCTGAACCGGGCAGGGCAGCCCCTGATGGAGCTGGTCTTTGGCCCTCAACTACACTCTGGGGAGGAAGCAGCAGCATTGGTCAAGGAGATTGCACTTATTCTTACCAGAATTGGGACTTGCAACTGCAGGATGCATGGTGAGTTTTCAGATTATCTAATATGTTTAGTTTAACATTCATTATGTCATCATCATTGTTCCACATTAATACTCTCCAACCCGGTCCTTTTCTGTTTGATGGGGTCAGAGGTGATTACTATGCTAATCCACATTACTACTGCCTTCTTGGCTTTATGTCTTTGCAAAGCAAGTATTTTCAGGAAATGCAGTGTTCTGGGTGAGCTTGTAAAGACAACCTGGTGACTACTCAAACATTAACTATCTTTCTTTATCTCCCTTGAAATACTTGACCATGTTTCCTTTTGAAGTACTGTAATTAGAGATACTTTATTTTATTCCCTTTCTACCAGAGGGATCCCTGCGTGTGGATGCTAACATCTCACTTCACAGACCTGGTGAACCATTAGGCACTCGCGCAGAAGTGAAAAATTTGAATTCTCTTCGATCATTGGTAAGTCTTCTGATCCATATGGTGTGCTGTAAGTGCACATATGTAATCTAAGATTATTTAGATATTCTCCATTGATCTGAATTCCTGCCTCATCCCATTCCAAGTTCTTGAAAGCGTTCTTTAAAACCGAAGTAAACAATTTATGAGAAATTGTGTCGCCTTGTCTGATCCCTTTCTGTATTGGTATTTTATTGCTGAACTTATGCAGCACCAAGAAGTCTTACTCTTATAGTGGATTGGCCTGACCCACGGTGTTATGGACTCGCTCAGCACAAGTATCTGGCGTAGATTCAAATCTTCCAGTCGCTGATGATCCCTGACTCACTGTATGGCTGTGAGACATGGACACTGAACATCGACTTGAAGAGGCGAATTGATGTTTCTTTGGTAATAAGTGTCTTCTCATATCACTGGAACGACTGTGTGTCAAATCAGCAATTGCTCCATGAGACTGAATCCAAGCCTATTACCAGCATAGTTCACAAACATCAACTCCGACTATATGGGCATGTGGCATGTTACCCAGAAGCTGATCCTGCTTGTCAGGTTATTTCTGAAAAGGATAACCTGAGGTGGAGGAGGTCAAGGGAGCACCCACCCACAAGGTTCGTGGCTGGCGCAAGTCGATGCATCCTGTAAGGTGTTCATTGGTATGGGAAGGGGGCCTGCATGGAGATTCATTTGGGGTGATCACTGGGGTTAGTGTCGAAGGGTGAGCGAGTCTACCGTATCAGCACTTGCCTCCTCTCCACTCAGCTTCATGTTATGGTAGGTTGGCATAGGCTAGTTATGATTGACACAGAAATAACATATTAATACCATTTTTCTTTCTTAAACTTTACTTTGGTGAGTGTAGTCATCTCTTGCACCATCTTGATTCTATTTTAGTTCAGCGTTGATATATCAAGTGTACAAGAAGTATTGTGGTTTATGGTTTTGCAGGAAATAAAAGCATATCATGAACCAACAGTTACCTTACAAAGACATGATTAGAGGCACTAATAAGAACACATCCAGTAGATGGGGCACAGGCTGATTCAAGAAACACATTTTAGGTGGGATGGGGATTGTTCTTATGCATTAAAAAGTAAAGTATTGATTTAATCTTAAATTCTTTGCATGATGTTTTAAAGGCCAGAATATGTAGCATATGGATTTGAAAAACATTTTTAGATATAGTTTGAATTAATTAAGCATTCTTCATGATAATTAACTGGTGAGTTTATTGAAATCATTATTGCAGGAAAGTTTGAAATATGACTAGATGTGAATTGGTGAGAATATGTGTATGGCTATTATTTATTTGAAATATTTCAGTTAATGCTCATTTATGCCTTTGTAGTCTTTTTTTGTATTATTAATTCAGTGTCTGTTTTGGATGCCATTCACCATGTACAAAAGAAGCACTAGTTATAAAAAAAACTTATTACTGTGTAATTGTATACATAATTGTTCCATTGATTAACAAAATATTAGATATGCAAAGTTAGTTTCTATTTTCTTTCTTTTTGTACAGATGAAAGCAGTTGACTTTGAAATAGAACGACAACAGAGCATACTGGAATCTGGTGGAAATGTTGTTAATGAGACACGTAGTTTTGACATAATGAATAAAGAGACTGTCAGCATGAGGGACAAGGAAGTTATTCAGGTAATTTATTACTAAGAAAATTTTTGCTAAGATAGAGATTTCAAGTATATTCACATGCTACTGCTGGAAGGGAGAGGGTAGTGACTGTTCTGCAGAACACAACATTGAGTATTTGAAAATAACACTAACCCTGCCACTTAGGTCTTATTTTGAATTTGTTTGTCCTTGAGAAAAACATCAAATCTGGAATAGGCTAATTCATGTGCTTCTGCCAATTAGAGTTCAATTCCTCCCTTGCCTCAGAGTGCATTGCATGTACAGTACCAGCTCCTCGCAGAGGTCCAGTCAGCCCATTCTAATCTCATGATTTATGATCTTACAGGTTTATGTTCAACAAAACATTTGTTTTGCTTTCTTTTGTTTTAAATATAATACACAATACATATGCAGTCTTCACCTCAATCAGCCATGACTATGTAGCTTGAGTATGTAATTTAGACCAACATGTGGCAGTACAACTTTGATGAAAGCTAAGCTCACACTGAAGAAAAAGACAGAAGTATCAATGTATTAGATTGCCACGAGATGTGATATTTCCCATGCTTCATTTTCCTTTAAAGTGATCAGATCTTGTGGAAGCTTTAGTACATCATACCAGACTAAGAACATTCCAACACCTCTGTACCACTAGGTAACAAAGCCAATTGTATAAGTCATTGATGTGTATGGCATAAACTAGTTCAAAGTTCATTGCAGGGACAAAAATGCATATGTTCTACGCACATGCAATTAACTATGCTCATTATATCGTATTTATCCAATCTATATACATACCTTGCTACCTCTGGAAATATTTCACAAGGGGGTGGCCATGGCAAAAGAACTTACACCTATCCCTATCCATGCACTCCCTCCTTGCTTGTTTAAGCCCTTTTCCTCTATTTGTATCTCATGTATAGACTCCTTTACTCTATCTTTTCATCTTACTAATGGTCTTCCTCTCCTACTAAGACCTTGGATTTCATTAACATACATCATATTTTCAACCTCTTTACTCTTCATCCTCTCAAGATATCTAAGCCACCTCACTGTATTTATTTGCACCCATGCCAGTACATTACAAAACAATGCATTTGCAAAAGTTCCCATGCTACATCTTTTATACTCTTCTATTGCTCTCACCCTCCCATCATGTCATGCAACATGCACCTTTCAGATAACTCATTTCCATACTATGCACCATTGACTACTACACCCTATTCCATGTCTTAAGTCTCTCATCCATACATCAACATTGGCAGGAGAATACAGTTCCTTATACCTCTTTTTACCTCCATCAACACTTTCCTCCCTCTCATAACCTTTTCTATTGATTTTATGACACACTCGTCTTTCACAGTCCTCTCATATTTTTCTCATTCCCTTCATTCTCTTTCCTAAAACTACCTCACTCTTTACTGCTGACACATTCATCCTATAAGGCTTGCCTAAGTCAAACACTTCTACTTCATTCCTTTCAAAAACCTTACTATTCTCATCAATCACTCTTTAGTATTTACATTCCGAGCTTGCTTTGTCCTTCATCAAAATTGACTAATTTTTAATAACATAAAGATTTAGGAGATTACATGGACAGTTCTTTACGAATTAAGTTATATCACAGTAAATGAGTTTAAATAACTTAACTCCATCCAATGCAAGTATTGAAGCATGTTGTCTGTGTGTTTGGAGAAAGAGAAAGAGAAAGAGAGAGAGAGAGAAAGAGAGAGAGAGAGAGAGAGAGAGCGCTCTATGGTAAAAAGATTATAAGGGTGCATGATAAGTGAAAAGACAATGAAAATGGAAGTAAAATAGGTCTTTTAGGGATAACACAATAAGTTTGAACATCAATATAAGCAAGCGATACAAGGACAGGGAACAAACGTTAAAGGTCCATCACCTAAACAGTGCAAATAAATTATTTTGAAATTTGCTGTGTTGATAGCAAAGTAGATGGTAAGAGTAATGAAATTGTATATGAAAGCTATACTAATAATAGAGAAGAAAATAGTTGTGGAATATTGGAAATGGTATTTTTCCAGCTCACTATATATCACCTTGTTTACTATTGGGTAATATGAAGTTCCTGACTGATGATTATTGATCATTGTCTGATTTGATGAATAGTTTTAACTTTTCAATTCTAGGACTATCGCTTCATGCCAGAGCCAAATCTTCTTCCGCTACGCTTGTATGACTCATCAGAGCCTGGCTGTGATATGAAGGGGTCACTTGATGTCAATGAAATTCGTTCCTCACTACCTGAATTGCCTGAGGCTATTAGGCAAAGGTTGATCAGAGAATATAAATTCAGCTTGAACACTGCTATAACATATGTGGTAAGTAGAATGTGGCCAAGTTGTATTTCTTATCGTCTGCAGTTACTAAAGCTATAGTTTTACTGCAAGGGGTAAGTTGAAACTGTAGGGATTAATGTGTGTGTGTGTGTGTATTTGTATATATAGATAAATATATACATACATACATATATAAATATATATATATATATATATATATATATATATATGTATGTATGTATACTGTATATATATATATATATATATATATATATATATATATATATATATATATATATATATATATATATATATATATATGTATACTATATATATATATATACAGTCGGCCCCACGAGGGTGTAGTCAATTCAGTCCGCACCCTTTGTGCACCCTTGGAAGTTAATAACCTATGGGAAATTCACTAATGTATTCCGGGACTCTTAAGACTTACCCTTTTTTCGCCCATTAACCCCCGAAATACATGATATAATGAAAGAATATACAGTATGCATACACATGTGATTAAATATGATAGATAATAGATAGATACTCTATTGGCAGAAACCAGTACAGTATCTGTATAGTAAAAAGTTGTTAAGACTCTAATGATTGAGAAGAAAAGTCATTATGTAATTGATAAAACTACATAGATAACATAAGAGAAACAATATGTTTGTATCATTTAAAATATAGAGGTTTTAACTTTACAGAATGAAGATGATCTCTTGGTTTACTTCTTGGCAGTGATGTCCAACAGGGAACGTAATCCTCAGGTGGTGTCCAATCTCATGCTCAACAATCTTCAGGGTGTCCTCAACTCTAAAAACATTCACATCAAAAATAGGTACAGCTTAGTAATGTTATATCTTTGTTATAATTTTTAATTAAAACAGAGAACTTCCATATATAGTAGAACCTTGCAATACAAGTTTAATTTGTTTCATGACAGCTCATATTGCGATTTAGTCGTTTTACAAATCAATTTTTACTATTGAAATTCATTGAAATATAATTACAGTGCTCCCTCCAATTTTGCGATATTCCAATTTTGCGACCAAGACCAATCTCCATCTCTGCAAGTAACATGATAATGATACATTTTATGTTTTTCTGTATTTTTCTTTATTGTAGGATATATAATTACATGTATTTGTGTACAAACAAGGGCAAAAATATGACTAAAATCACCATAAGGTTAATGATTCCAATTTTACGAATTTGAATTTTGCGGCCTGCAATGTCGACCAATTTCATGCAAAATTGGAGGGAGCACTGTAATCCATTTCAGCCCCTCAAGAAACACAAAAATTTTTCTCTAGGTATTTAAAACAAAAAAAGTGCACATCTTCGATATGTTTCAGTCTTATTGGCTTGCTAACTCCACTATATGCACTCCTCTCTCATGGTTTTCAATTATTTCCTTCTTCAACTCTATTGTAATAATCTTTTTCTTCACATTAGCACTTTCCTCGGTCTCATGGCTAACACAATTGATTAGGACAAAATAATGCCAAATAAGCCACGAAACAGAAAAATCACTAAAACAAAACAATCGCGATGTTGCCTCAATGAGATGAACATGTGAAATGTGAGAGCGGAGGCTGTTACTGTTGAGGGAGCACGTGCGAGCTCAATGGCGACTATCGGCGGCTATTAGGAATTTTGCTCATGCTGCAGATTTCCACTCGTTTGTCTTATGCTGCTATGCAGTTCTGTACAGCGAAGTCAATGATCTACACCATACTAGAAAAATAAAGGAGCTGATGTAAAAATGGTGAAACTTTGTAATTTTGTGGTTTCTGGAACAAATTTATTCAATTTATATTACTCATGATTTACAAAGTGTATTTATTGTGATGATGAAGTGTTTTAGTTTAAGATGTGTTGAAATACTTCAAGAAAAAAAAGAGATTTGTATGTGGCTTTTATGCGTTTGGAGAAAACGTGATAAGATTGATAATAGGAATGCAATGCAGCTGGTATTACAGGTTAATGGTGTTGGTTTATAGCTTCTATGAGTAACGAAAAAAAAATATATATAAGGAAAATAAGGTTTGTGTGAGAAGAAGTGGAATGCTTTTTAGTAAAGACTGGTTGGGAAGGTTGGGGAGGCCTTTACCTTGCAGTGGACACATAAAGGCTGATAATGATGATGATCTCAAGCTAAAAATTTGCCTTTTCGTTTGGCCTGGGATAGGTGTCAACACTTAAACTTAATGTATGCTATTACTCTGACATCTTTGTCACATCCTGACCAATATTGATTTTGCTATTGTTTTGTTTCATAGAAAGCATGTCTAGCTTTAAAGTAACTGCTCTGATCAGTTACTGCTGGGCAGCAATGTTCCAAGGTTTTGTGTGGAGCTGTATGTAGTTTACATAGTCCAAACACATCCCTTCTTTCCCCCTATGCTGCTTTTTGTCACTAAATCAGTGGATTTATGCATTCATTTGTCACTGCACTTTCATAATAGGATGATTTTCAGCCCTCTCTCTGCAGCAGCTTTTGGAGAGATTGTTGATCTGCAACAAAGTGGCAAAATCTCTCCCAACGTATCCCAAGATATCATGAATCTTATTTGTATTGATGAAGATCCACGAACGCCAACACAGGTAAAACCTATGTATTAGTTTGTTCTTGTTTATTTCTGTTTAATTAATGTGGTCATGGCAATGTTTAATGTTTTTGTGTTGCTTATGGTGATAAGCATTTATACCTTCCTCTGGAAGGTATAAATAGGTTTGGTGGTAATGATGGTGAAGTTATGAATGCAATAATGATTATTATGGAGAAAGGGGTAGTGATGCAAGCAGTGGTGTTGGATGGAGTAGATGAAAATGAGAGTGGTGGGATTAAGAGTATGATTGTTACATATTAGTGGAAGAAAAATTGAGAAAGCATGTGTTGAGTGCTAAGGCAGTGAGAGGAACGTTACTATGCCATCTATTTTATCTATATTGTCTGTGACACTTCGTTCCCTCCAGAACTTCACACAAGGGGAAAGTAATGGCAGGAAAGCCACCACCTCTCCATATCCTTACAATCTCTCCTTGCTTGTTCAATCCCTTCCCATCTATTAGCATTATTTCATGTATGTATGCCTTTACTCTATCCTTCCATCTTACAACTGACCTTTCCTCTCCTAGGTCCCTCAGTTTCACTCACATGTACTTTCATGTTGAAATCTTCACTCTTCTTTCTCTCTCCATATGGCCAAACCAATTAAGATTTATTCACCCATATAATTACACTACATCACTTCATTTGCACAAGTTCAAATGTCACATCTTTCATACACGCTGTCATTGCTGTCACCCTCTCATCTTGTCATGCCACATGCTCCTCTCAGATAACTCATTTCCACACTCTTGTCTACTGTGCTCTATTCGTGTCCAATTCTCTGATCAATACATCAATGTTGGCAGGAGAATATTGTTCTTTAAGCCTATATTGCCTCCATGGACACATTCTTTCCTCTCATAACCCTTGCAAGTGATCCTATGACTCACCTGCCTTTCACTGCCTTGTCTCTTATTATTCCTTTTATCTCTCCATATTTGCATAGCACTGTTTCACTTCCTCCATTCTTTCTCCTCTTAAAAGTACCTCACACTTTTCTACTGCTGGCATACTCACACTATAAGGACGACTCCAAAAATCCATCACCCCTTCTTCTCTCCTTTTAAAACCATCACCTTACTTTTCCCAGCATTCACTTTGAACTTCCTTCTCGTACATACATTAAAACTCATCCACCACTGTCTGAAAATCCTCTTCAGTCTCTACAAACAACACAGTGTCATCAGCAAGCCGGCATGCCACTACCCCTCACTATGATAATGTAAACTAAGGTAAAGATGAAAGGTAGGTGGGAGTATGGTAGGAGTAATGGTAAGGAGAAAGTGAGTATAATGTTAGCTAATGAAAGTATAGATAGGAAAGAGGTTAGAGTGCAATACGAGATTAAGGTATGCGAGAGACTGAGATGAGCTAGGATGACAGTTGAAGAGGGAGCTAGTCTGAGTGAGGTATTTAGGGTGTTCAAAGACGTGACTGCAGTAGCAACATAAGCGGTAGGGTATAGAGTTTTTAAGGGTCAGACAAAAGGAAGTTCATGGTGGACAGCTGAGATAAAGGAGGCTATAGAAGCAAAGAGGAGAACGTTTTTTTTAAATGATGGAAAGGACTGTTGCATAGGAAATAAGAGTAAGGAGAATACTGAGTGTGAGTCCTTGAATAGGAAGATAGAATAATTGGTGAAAGAGAGTAAAAGGAAAGAGTTCGTAATACAGTTGATTATGATAGAAACAATTTATCTTTAATTACAGATTGTCAATGACAACAATTGGGTCCAAGTATCAGATGAAGATACCATCGAGCAGCTTGTAGATAAAGTTTTAAGTGAAAACCAAGATCTGGTAAGCATTTGTTTTGTTTTTCTGTATAGTCATTGGTATTGCAGTGCATTTTTATAAAAAGCAGTGTACTCATGACAAGGTGATTGAAAAGTGCATAAAATATTACAGGTAAACCATAGATTTACCAGAAACTGATGATTTGACATTATGGTCAGACCACCAAATTACAAAGTCACTATTTAGTGATTTATATTTTTCTTATTTTTAGTTTATATATATTTTTTTTATTATTTATTTATTTGTTTATTTATTTATTTATTATTTTTCTTTTTTTATACTCCAAATGGATTACAAACGATAACAAACAGCAACAGACTTATAGGTCCTGGCTTGGTTGTTTGATCTAACTATTCTACACTAACTACAAGTTAAAGAGATAGGATAGTTAAGAAGAAAGCTCTTCTCCACCCACTCATCCCTCCAGCCAAAGCTGGAGGGATGAGATGCAAATACCATGTGGTATTGAAAAATTACATAACATTTAAAAGAACAGGATAGGTGCATGAAAACGAAATGTTACATAGTAGCGAAAATTGGTTGGACCAGAGACTGAAGTCTGAGGCATCACTGCATCGGTCCACAATCTCTAGTCCCGAAGCCCCTCTACAGCAACAATGGGCTTGGAAACGGAGGGGCAGGGAAGTCTGGGGGATTAATTTTTTGAGGTTCATAATTGTACATTTCCCAATGCAACTGTTAATTTTGAATTTGCATATCTTGTCATGGTGAACTGAATGTAAGTGGAGGATATAACTGATCTGCTCCCCATAACCTCCATGGGGAGTAAGGGCAATGAAAGAGGGAGGGTATACTGTACCTATGGCACCCTCAGAGAGAGAGAGAGAGAGAGAGAGAGAGAGAGAGAGAGAGAGAGAGAGAGAGAGAGAGAGATTTCCAGCAATCTATCCCCCCACCACTCCAAACTAACACCTGACAGCCCATCATCCTACCAGATGATTTCAGGTGTTCAAGGGAAGGAGGAAAAGTGGAGTGTCTATAGTCACCTTACAATGAATATAGTATCGTAGTAGTATGGAGTTGACCAGATACTCGCTTTGAGGCATTTTAGACCAAATGGCTTCCTAGTGTGTTTTTCATATGTAATCACCTTTTTTAAGTTGAAATCTCCCAAGGCACAGATTTAGTGTATTGGTTGTTTGGTTGGATCTATTGTTTGTTTGTTTGTTTTTTTTACAATAGAATTACAAGATCCATATTTCAGTTTGTTTCATATTAAACCTAATTAAACTTTTTTTTCTTTCAGGTTCAAAAGTATAAACAGAAAAAGAAAAAAAAGTTTTATAATGCGCTGATGGGGAAAATCAAGACTACAACCGACATTAGGGCAAAAATGAGTTTAGTGAGTGAAATTCTATCCAAGAAACTCATTTCTTAAAATATTTCTAGTTTTAAGAAATATACAAAATCAGTGTCTTACATTTTCAATCAACTATAGTACAGATGTTAGATGCAATTAGCCATATGGTGGGTGCTGCTAGAATACTACCAGTATATCCCCTGAAGGTCATAAAAGGCGACCAAAAGGGACGGAGCGAGGGGTCTGGGAAGCCCCTTCTCTGTATTCTCTCCTACAAAAAGACAAAGTGCAGATGGGTAAGGGAGAGTAATGTTTCCACGAACCTTAAATGCCTTGTCTTGGTTATCCCTCTTTAAAGGGTATGTAAGTCAGATACATATATAGATAGATAGATAGATAGTTAAATTCAATTTTGCCATAACTAAGTTCAGGTGAGAACATCTGTTCTACATTTTGATATTATCCATCATGGTTATTATGAATTAATATCACTCCTGCATAATTCCATCATTCAACTGGAGACAAAATTTTTGTATTACATATGGCAGTTAGCAGTTGCTTTCCCTTTCCCTTCTCTCTTTGCTGTCCTTCTGACCTCCAGTTACGTGAGAAAGATAATGTATGTTTCCCTTGGTAAATATCACCATCAATTTGTGTTGGGGATGTATCAGATGTCTGAAATTTAAGATTCACAAGTGCAAATGTCAGGCTTTAGATTATTGTCAATGGAGAGATGGATGTCAAGGTTCAACTTACAGCAGATGTAGATGTCAAGCTGTTACATCCTAGTGGATGCAGATATAGATGGTATTTTTTAAACATTCCTGAACCCTAATTGCCTTGTCTTGGGTACCCCATTTTAAGAGGGATATAAACTAGGATAAATAGATTGACTTTAAGATAATTGACAATTGATTTTGTAGTTTACTTGTTGCCAATGATAGAATACTAGTAATCCCCAGGTGGCAGATTACTCTTATCTATATGAGACAGATATAGAGAGAGAGGGAAGTAAGGAGAATAATAAACAGACACTTGAGACAGAGGGAAAGAAAGATATTGGTAAAATGATGCTAAGAGATGGCTTATTATCATTAAAGTAAACCCACTTTAAATCGTCTTCGTTCAGGGTTCCAGATACAAGTATGTAAACCGGACCAAAATCTTGGATATATATATTATATTTTGACAACATCCGGACAGATGTTAGAAATCAGACAAAAATATAATTCATAGCTAGGATTGTTGAAGGTTGTTACTGTGTTCAGTACTTCAGTGGTTAGGATATAAGTGTTTAAGTTTAAAGTGAACTTTGAACAAATATTATATGAGAGGGTAGGGGACAAGGGAGGTGCACGGACCTCTTCCATCACACACAAACTTGTCTCTGCACATGGTGGGGAGTGATCAAGGATTCAAAAGGAAATTCACTCAGCTGGCGATAAATGTTACCACGTATGGTAAGTGTTATGCATGTTTTTTTTTCTTTTTCTTTTCTTAATTAATGTTTTGTGTGCTATTTCCTCTTTCAGGATGATTTTTCTACATAATAGATAGTACAATATGATTTAGTGAGTTCATAGGGTTAGAAGGTGTCAGGGGTATAGACTTAGTTTGGGAGTCACTCATTGTAGACATTGGCGTTTTCCCAAATACAAATTTTTAAACTCGTGATATTCCAGATTTTTGACTAATTCAAATTAGTAGTTAATTTAATCCGCTTCCATAGAAATGACCTCCGATGCCTACTCTCTACCTATATTCTTTCAAGTCCATACAGTAACATACATCTTATGACCCCTTTTTCTTGAATACTTTTTTACTGATGGCTCTAAATCCCACTATGGCTCTAGTTTTGTCATATCCACATCCTCTATTTGATCTAACCGTTCTTTGTCATTATCTCTTTGCTCTGCTGTCTGCCTTTTAGCCTAATAGTGCCATATGACCTTTGATGTCTGGCACTTACGGTACTTTATTCCCATTTACTACTCACCCAGTTTGTCCAATTTATATAGGTTTACTGTCATGGGATTTATGTGTACATTATCTCTGTTATTCCCCTAAAAGGGGTGTGGCCAAGACAAGGCACGCATACACACACCCATGCACATACTCTTCTCATCTAACCCCTAGCCCTCAAAGAGAAGAGAAATACACATGCCCAAACAACATTTCAATATAACTAACCATTCTTTCCTTCCCCATATCTTGCTTTGCCATAATTTCTTTGCACCATGTGACCTCTGATGTGTGGTGCTTACTTTAGTCACATTAATTCACTATGTACATAATAATAATGAGGCCAAATGTAAAACAAATAAAGTCTTAAATTTTTATCGAATAACTGCGTTGCAGTTAACTGTACAGCAGAAAGCTTAGCAGAAAATAGATACAACATAAAAATATAATTTTTGCTTTTGATATAATGGTAAAGCAAGTTAAAGTATCCAGCTAGTGAAAGGAGTGTGTCTCACAAGCAATATACATAACAGTAACATCACATACAGTTGCCGCAATGGGAGTTGAAATCCCACATGTGGAGGTATTTTGCCCCTGATGTCAATATAAAATTGCACCAACAATATTTGTGATATCTGGGCTAAATTTTGGGAAAACCTTTTTTACACTAAAACGTTAAATGCCATCAAAATACGTTTACAAATTTCAGGGAATGTATCTCCTGAAGCATTTGAGCCATGGCAGTGAGACTAATGCCATTTAATTTTTGTAATTGTGCTGACTTTCATGACAATTGAAATTGGTATAGGATAACGTCCCAAAAATTTGGTCATCTGTTTATGGAATGTCTATTGACACCTGGGGTAAGAGGCCTCCAATTTGGGGTCTCAACTCCAACTGCAGCAATTGCAGTGTAAACACCAAAATCAGTAATTCCATAGGCCAGAAGCATTACCTTGTTTCAGTAACAAATACAGTTCTTCAACTAATGCTATTCATACATAATTATAAAAAGAAAAATTATAATGTGAAATCGGAACAATAAAACCATTTAATCCATTTTTTTTTTTACCAGCAAGTTTGCTTGTCTTTTTCACTAGGCCCTCAAGACACACCTTGTACATAATTCTCTAATTTACCACATTTTATCTTGGTATAAAATAACTATCTTAAACACTTGTCTAAAGTTGTTCTTGTAAGCAATGGTACAAATCAAATACAACAGTAGTCACAACATTACAACTCACACAGGTGATGTAAACTAAGCAACTATGACGGAGGATTAGTACTATGTGTTGCATGGACAATAATAACGCCAGTGTAGAGCTATTGCTTATCAATATAAACTATCTATTTTCTTTACAGAGCAACTCCTTGCCAATTCATACAAACCTATTTTCTTTGCTGAGCTAATTTTGCCAATACATGCTACCTGGTTTTTTTTTGGTTTTTTTTACATAATTAAATGCAAATTGATTGCAATTATTAAAATCTCAACTGTCAATAAAGATCTTTCACACCCAAAGAAGCATAATCAAACATATGTTAACATTCTGGCAAGAGTTACAATAGAGCAGCACTTGGATGCTCTGACCTCACTCATTTCAACTGTCAGTATGGTAATCTTTCACAAACAACTTAATTTTCACTATAGTTGATGACTGTAAGAGAATGATGATTCGTATATAGTTGTCACATGTCAGTTATGATGAAATGTTCCATCCAATCCTGTGGACAGTGCACATCTTCATACAGTCATTATTTCCTTTGTTCACATGTATTACATTCCATTGGACTAAATTTTGGTTGTGCATTGTAGTTCCACTGTTGTCTTGATGGCACCATTGCTATTCACAACCACAGTGAGCAACAGCTATGTGAAGAAGCATATTTTACTGCATACGTGAGAGGCCTGAGAAGCATATTTTACAGTCATCCCTTTAATGAGAAAAATTGTCTAACACAAACTGCACTTCCTTCCAATTCGTATGGATAAAATAGAATTATTGTATATAAAGGAAACAGACCTGAAAAATAAATATTCAAATTGGTTCCATGCTCATAAGATGAGTTTGTACCTATATCACTGGATAATGATGTGATAATGCTAACAAATGTTAAATACACTGATCTGGTCCCACACTATACAATTACACATAACATACATAAGATAACATGACACTTTGTGTATATCACAAAGATCAACTTTCCTTAAACAACATTGAAAAAAACTGCAAGAAATTTCTGAAAAAGTGAGTGGCTACAATAAATGAATTCAATGTTTCTTTTTGATATATACATGTACCTGCATATTTATTCCATTTTGCACAGGTAACGGAGCTGCAGCATCTTTACATCAGCATGGTCAAGCTTCACCACACCCTCATTGTGGTCTATAGACAGAAGACTGCCTGTTTGTTCTCGTTCTTCACCAAATATTACCTGTGGAAATATGGTAACAAAATATTAGCCATGTGAAATCAGTAAACTTCAGATAAACATGCTGAAATTTTAAAAATAACTAAATTAAATATATGAATCCACTGAAAAACATGCTAGAATGTAAAATGTCACTTAATGATAGTATATTACAACAGACAAATTGTCCTGAATGTTAATAGAAGTATAGGACATCAGTGAAGTGGAGTATATAATGAGTTTAATGCTTCAAAAACAGAACTCAGAGCTTCAAACCTACCACAAAGCTACTTCCACCTGGCTAATTCACTCCATAACTTACTTTTACCCGATCAAACTGTGCTGGCGTAACAGGTTCTAAGTGTTCACCAAGAATGTTCACAACACGTTCTTCTTCTGGTAAGAACACAGAGCACATTCCACCCTGAAATATTTAGGTTAGGATATGAGAACAAGATAGATTTGAGAGTATGCAAATAAATACCTGATAGACCAGGAAGCAATATGGGACCTGTTGAAGGTATATGGAATGGGTGAAAAATGACCAAATGGAATAAGATAATTCTCAAATATGACGATATGTATTTAAATGAAAAAATAGGGTAAAAGTTTCAGAAAAGAAACAAGATGGTAGAACATTACTTGACTATTAATTTTACTTATAGAATAAATGAGGTTTTAGATAAATGAAAGCAAGACTGGTAATGTTGGAGCGAAAATATGCACAGGTGATAGAAGTACTATATGCAAATGACATTATAATGATTGCAGGGCATGAATAATATTTGAAAGTGAAAGGATGTGTGCGAGGATGAAGGGCATGGACTTGAATAAGGGGCCATGGACATCACCTCGAAGAGTTCTCAATAATAGGTATCAGAACAAATAGATTTATCTATCTATTTACCTGGCTTGTATCCCCATTGAAAGTGGGTAGCCAAGACAAGGAATATAGGGTTCAGGGAAACTTCACTCTCCCTTCCCCTTCTGCACCCTGTCTTTTTATGAGAGAATACAGAGGAGGGGCTCCATGCTCCATATGCCTTTTAGGGAATATGGTGGTAACATTCTTGCAGTCCCCCACCACAGGGCTTATTGATTGATACATACTTAAAAAAATGCAAATAAATTTTCTGGCTTGTTTTCTGTGGCACTGAAGCCTCCTTGTTCTTTTCAGGTCTATAAAGTCAGGTGAAGACTAGGTTTCTTGAATTCCATGTTATGACGCCATAAATTAGTAAATAAAATCATTAACTTAATTTTGTGTGTAATAACTTAACCTAAAAATACATTTGAGGATCTTACCGATACTCCCCGAATGACGCCAGTCTGGCCAATCAGACCTGAATCATCATGTGTCTCCTTAATTCTTACTTCAATCTCTGTTGTCTGCCAGTCATGCATGCCAAGAGTATCCATACCTGTGGAAAAGATGTCAACATAACATGAAAGTACTCCAAGCTAAAAAGCAAGGGGGAAAAATTTCCAAGGATTTCCATATATGGCCTATATTTGCTTATAATGACGAACACAGCCTGAAACCTTCACAGCTGTGTTGAGTACACTATGTATCGTATGTAGGACTTCATATTTATATAGATATCGTCCAAGCAGTAGTTATGCAGATTTATCTAAATGTGAATTTTTTAAAATGTGTAAATTAATGTGAATTAGGAAGACAGAGATGAAAACTGAAAATTCTGGAATTAAAAGATTTAAAATGCATGAAATTAATCAAAAATAAGGTCTGCAGCCTAGTAAGTATAAAAAAAAATTTTTAATGTATATTCAATCTGAGTGGAACTACAAGCATCTCCACTAAGTACGTCTTTTCACCTAACAAAATAGTCAATTTTAGTTAAATAAACATGATAGGTATTCTGAATCATCTTTCAACCACACAAATGCAGACACAGGTCATATCTGTTCTTGAAACAAAACAAAGTGTGGGGAGTTCTAAACAAAGTTCTTTTGAATCAAATATTCAAAGGATACTAAAAATATAAACTTACCAGCACCAGGTGTCTGAGGATTGTAAGGTGATGCTGCTCCAGGTGTCATAGGGCTGAAGGAAGCCATGGGTGATGGTGAGGCATAACCAGAGACTGGAGATGGAGAGCCTTGATACCCAGTGCCTGGGCTTGGAGTACCAACATAGGCAGCAGGACTACCACCAGCTGCTAATGTAAAGAAACATTTGTCAACTATTCAACAATCAAGATCAATGGTGCACTATATCTAATTGAGAGCATTTTTTTTCAGACTTAATAACAATATATAAATTGATGAACAACCAAGAGGAAACAAATAGAAAAGATCTAATATGAAGCTCCTAAGATCAAGCGAGTGTGTAGTTGATTTTATTCACAGTAGACCCCCACATTCGCAGGAGTTAGGAGACACAGACCCACAAAAATGTGGAAAATCCGTGAGTAATTTTCAACACCCATGCAATACACAAAGAAATACCACTGTAACCCCAGGAAGTGTTATTTCTTTAATCTATTTCACTTAGTTAAGAAATTTAGTGCACTTTCCTACATAGATTAGGCCATTAATAACCTCTAAGGTGTATGTGAGCAATAAACTGCAAATAAGTGAATGGGGGTGTGTCACCTATATTACTGTAAAGTTGACTTTTCCAAAAACAATTTGTTCAAATTCTGGAGCGAAACATTTATTTTCTAAATGTTTGAGATAGGGGGTTCAAGTTTCAAGGAATCACTGCATTAAGAAATTTACAAAATATGAGAAAGTCTCCATAAATAAACTGCTCAAATTATTAGATTTTTATGTAAACAGTAGCCTAATGAATACCTAATACTATGCAAAACATGAGTTCTCTCTTTTAATAAAAGTATGACGGAAAAAAAGTTTTGTTAGTAATTTTCCTTCCCTATATTACATCAAATTTGTATGAAGCATAGTTTCACTTGCTTCACTGAGACAACCAAAACTTACGTTGGTATCCTGAAGGAGATGGCTCAGGCTGGTATGGGCTGTAATTGTGGTCTGAACTGTACACAGTGCCAGGTGTTTGAGGTGTGTAGGGACCCTGGCCAGCATCAGACTGATAACCCGGAGTTCCTGGTAAAATATTTCATTAAATGTTAGAAAATTATCATTAATTATATTTTCTTGTTTCTAGATATAACATTCTGATTTGTTTGTACATTTTCATGATTATTGATGGTTTCTTTAATAAGAACTTCCATGTATTATTCTTTATCCTGTGGAGCAGAATCAACTTTGAATTATTTAAACAAATAATAAAGAATAATGAGAAATGGCTGTTTACATCAAGAATATAGTTGTATTATATAGAACACAAAACTAGTGAATTGTAAAACTTGAGCCACATAAAACTGAAGTAACCACTATATTTTCTATCATGCTTCACAATGTACATACTGAGAATGCACTCAGTTATCAGGAAGCCAAACAATCTGTCTACAAAAGAGTAACTTGCATCAACCAAACAATATCCTTTCTAAAAACAAAATAAAAATGGTCATATTTCCATTATGAAGGAAAAATGTCAAATGACATAGTAGGAAAAGCTTATCGAGTAGTTTCTAGATTACTAAACAATGTGATATATTTTGTCTTGAAACATTTTTTCTGAGCACTATTAATGTCTACGATTTACCTTTAATTGTTTATGTGTAAAGCCTACTCTTAAATACCTGGATTATATGCTGGTGATGGGGAGGCTTCATCAAAGGAGTAATCATCAAATTCAGAGTTACGTGCTGGAGTATTGGTAATGGTAGGATCCCATGCTGATTGTCTAGTGGACAAAATAAAATACAAGGATTAAACTATGCCAACACAAAGTAATTTAAGGAAATAATTTTCATATAACAAGAGGTCAGCACACCTTAATATCCAAGACATTTTAATGTGATAAACCTACTAGAAAGCTTCTAAATTGAAATCAATCAAAAATCCACTCATTGTTTCATTTGAATATCTGATATAACTTCCAAACTCAAGAAATACAGAAGCTATGATAGCTTATTTCCTATCTTCTTGTTATGGTTTAAGATTTACAGTGATTTGAAATTGTTCTATGGCAAAACTGAAACTGTTCTCTCTACTATCAATAACTTATTCTATACATAAAATTTATACAATAGAATCCCATAAAACCAAATACTACAAGGGAAACTAGTTTGAATAAATATGAAATTTGGATAACTGGGATTATACATTTTCTATATACAGTAGAACCTCGCAGTACGAGTTTAATTCATTCCATGACAGAACTAGTTTTGCGATTTACTTGTTTTACAAATCAATTTTTCTTCTCAAGGGTGTCTTCTTTAGTCTAACTTTTTGTTTCTTGGGCAACATATGCAACTACTATTTTTTTGTTTCTCCATATTTGGTCATATGTGCATTTATTAATTCTGCTTTTCGTTTTCCATAATCTATATTCATCACTTTTCATCCTGGATTTTATCATAATCATCACACCTTTTTTTCCTTTTCTATCCTTCCTCCATATATAATAATATTTATTATTCTCAATG
Organism: Metacarcinus magister; assembly: GCA_029783475.1. Classification (NCBI taxonomy): domain Eukaryota; kingdom Metazoa; phylum Arthropoda; class Malacostraca; order Decapoda; family Cancridae; genus Metacarcinus; species Metacarcinus magister. The sequence continues at coordinate 4,140,366 of JAPQNM010000045.1, read as the reverse complement.
TTAGTCAGAATGTCCTCAGTTAATTTTGTTCCTGCTAGACATACAATTTCTGGTTTTATTTCTTTTAGATAGTCTGTCAACTCTAATTTTCTTGGTATTATTCCATCTATGGAATTTCATTTCATTAATCCCTTTTGTTGCTGTTCCATTCTTCTCTTTTTTTTCTTTTTTTTTAATATGTTCTTTTTCATTTCATTTTCATTTTCCATTTCATTGTCCAGTTGTTCTTCACTTCAAAAAATAAATGTTCCTGTCGTTCTTATATAATTTTTCTGATTTGTCTCTTACTTCAATTCTTTGAATTATTGTCCCTCCTCTTCGTGCATCCAATTTACTATTTCAGATTTTACAGATTTTTAGTATTTTAATATATTAATTGAATCTGGTCATGAAAGTTCAGTAATGTGAGGTATTTGGTTATTTGGTGTTTGGTTAAATGGGACTCTACTGTAAAGTAAATAGATTTTGATACATATTATTAACAAACACAGGTATTACACAAGGCAAAATAATTAATAGAAATGGAGAAACTAACCTGCCAGGAGTTGCTGATCCATCATGAGAAGGTGTCATGCTCCCATAATGTGGTGTACGGGAACCATCATATTGTGGAGTCTGAGAGCCATACATAGGTGTACGTGATCCTGTGTTGCCATAAACAGGAGTAGCAGATCCACCCCAGGTGGGTGTACGTGTATAAGAGGTGAAGGACCCAGCCTTGGCACTGGTGGACCCAACAACAGATACACGAGAACGATCAACAATGATGGTCTGACATTTTGAGTGAAGTTCTACACGAACAGTAGAATCTGTAGCATCCTTGACAATACCAACATGACCTGGGGAAAAAAATGAGCAATACTTATTAAACTTATGTGCAAGTCTTTCACTATCAATCAAACTATCAATCTGACACCTGATCCTAAGAGCTCCCCTACAAAGGGGAAAGTCACACCAAAAGGGTTTCCATTTATTCCTGTCCTTACATTCCCTCCTTACATGCTCTAATCCTGTTATCCTTATCTTTCTCCTCCCTCACGTACTCTAGCACTGTGTCACCCCATTTCACTGGGGGTTGATCTTGCACCCATCACCTCTACCTCACTCATGTACACTATCTGTCATTTCACTTTGGCATTTTCTATATTTGGCCAAACCACCTTAGGGTGCTATGTTTGACCCAATCAATCACAACACATTCGATTCCACCACCTCTAATAGATGAATCAAATTTGTTATACACACTTTCATTACTTTTACCATTCATTCTTCTACCTAAAGTTTTTCACAAGTATTTATTCATATTGCTTGGATCCTTGATCCACAGCCAAGTTTGCTTTAATGTTTCCACAGGATCGAACCAAAATACTTAAAATTGATGTACCTCCTCCATTCTTTCTCCATTCAGCCTAATTTCACATTCTTTTTGAAAATCAATTATTACCCTATATTGGCAATCAAAAACAACCATTTCACTTTTACTTCCCTCCAACTCCATCAATTTACTTTTGTTTACATTAAGCTTCAACTTCTGTCTTTTGTATATACTATTAAATACATCCAACAGCTTTAGTAATCCATTCTCATGTTCTGCAATCAGGACTGTATCATCGGTAAACAGAATTGTATTCAACCACCATTGAAGTACCTATTTAAGTATTTTTGTCAGATAGAATACAGAGGGACTTCCCAGACCCTTCACTCCATCCCTTATTGTTGGCACAGGAATTACAGGTATTAGTATTATTGTAGTCCCCACCACAGGGCAAACACAATCATTTAGGGTATGCAGGTAAATGCAGGGTATGCAGGTGAATTATATTTCACCTTAAGGAATTTGACATCCATGCCCTGTATAGTCTTGGGTCACCCTTGGACAAGGTGTAACACTGCTAAGCCACTGGGCAGTAGTAGTGGTGGATTGGAATGCAGGCAGATCATCTCAGAAACAATGATTGGAGTTCTAAGGTCCAAGGTATCTAGACTATGTCAAAGTCACCTGTGCCTACGGTATAGAGGAGTGTGGCAACCTTTTCACTTAAAAACCTCCCTGAAAACCAGCTGCAGGTGTGAGTTCCCCGCCCCTCTCCTATCTATGGAGATCCTCTCATCCCTATTATTCATGGTAGCTGGTTCTCCTTCCTTCTGTAATAGATCATCTTCTGGGACCTTTTGTGTTGCAACAACTGGGTTCTGGGGAAAGTTTCTGTGGCCTAACCACATCACCTAAGGAAACATTTCAGCTTCTGGATCTTTATGGAAGGGCATCTGATTTTTCTCTAGAATCAACAGGGGATTGCTGCTGGCCTGACCTCAAAAGGGTCGCAGTTGTGTTAGGCTTTTCAGAAGGTGAGGACGAATGCTGGTTTCCTCTATTTCTTTGTCTGTTTTTCTCTGAGTAACTACACCAGTCCCACTCTTTGTGACAAAACAGGAAGGACAATCACTGTAAGCACCAGGTTATGAAAGTCTCGTTCATGAATGAGACTCAGGGTAAGCGACTGGTCTTTGTGGCATTTTCAAAACCTTATGGGTGACTTGCAGAAAGAGCATGATGAACGGATGAAAAGATTTCATATTTTGCAGGATTTGGTCATGTCCAACATCAGTCATGCCACCCACTATTTTGCCTACAGATCAGTTACCGAGTTATACTACTGTAGTTGCCACCTCCAACCAAGCTGCTGTGAGTGCACCTGAGTATGTTAGTTTAACTCAGAAGGAACACCCTTTCACTCCAGTAAGGATTGGTACTCGCTGAAATAACAATAAATAATTTTTGCCTATCACAACTTTTAACAGATTCAAGGTCCTGGCCGAAGAAGACCATGAGACGAGACTCATCAGTGAACCAATTGTCAGAGAACAGCTGCACGACTTCTGCCATGGAGCAAGAACCACAAGGATGAGGCTGTGTACTCGGCATTCTGCCATTTATGCACAAATACTACTCATCAGTCCAGTCTTGACTTTGGAACTACAAGTGAAAAATTGCACTGAAGTGAAAGAGAGAGAGAGAGATATGAAAAATGTGATGAATATAAATGATTGAATAATCATCTTACCTTTGTATGGTCCCTGTGTAATCTTGATGGTCTGGCCAATAATGCCTCTGTCCCTGCCTGCTCCTCTTCCTCTTCCACGTCCTCGACCTCTCTCACCACCGAAGCCGCCGCCGCCGCCGCCGCCGCCGCCACCGCCACCCCCCCCTGAACCCCCATGATCACCTCGCTCGCTCTGCCCGCCTGTAGAATGAGCTGGGGAGGACAGCCGTGGAGACATGAAGCCCATGCCCATTCCAAGACCACCTCCACCCAGGCCACCTCCACTCGACTGGAAAATAAAATATATTTAACACACTTTAAACATGTTCATCACTTAGATATGTTCACCTCTCATTTCAGAATTAAATGCTTGAAGACTGTTTTATTTTTTAGCTTCTTGTAATCAAGTTTAATCTTTCACATAAAAGCCTAAAACTAAATATTCACACAGAAAAAAATATAAATTTCCAATACTTTTATGTGATATCCATATTCTAAATCTATATATATTTCAATTTTACTTATAATATCTCTGAGCATACAATAGATGCTCAGTTACACTACCTGCCCTTGACCATCTACCAGGATTTCCCAGGCCTGGACAACCACACCCGGGAAAATGACAAAATCTGTGGCTTGTCATGGCTAATGTGACCAAGCCTTAATGTTAGCGGCATGAAATAAGTACACCATGTTTGAATTTTTAGGTAGATTTCTGATTTTTTCGGTTAATCAAAATGAGAATGTTTTAGCAAAACTTTCGATTAATGGCATATTTCAATTAAAAGAATTTTTGATGAAAGAGATTCCACTGTATTTGGATATGCTGAAGGACCACATACACTATTTTTTCGACCTGAATCAATAAGGCAGTGTGTTCCTGCAAGATGGCGCTCCTTCCCACAAGTGAAGTCATTTGAAAAAATGTTTGATAGATAATCAAATAACTGTGATTGAATGGCCAAGTAATTCACCTGACCTTTATGCAATCAAGAATACCAGGTAATCTATTAAGAATGGACTGAAGGACAAGAATATAAGTTCAGTGCCATGCCTGAAGGATGCTTTTTTGCAAATGTGATGAGATATTGACCACAGCTACACCATTACCTCAATTTACAATTGGGTATGTTTGTGAAAACCTAAACACAAACTTATTGATAGTATATTAAAGTTATATTTTAATCAGATAACTAGGGATGGATTCTAGACCCATATATAATACCTCTTAACACCCTCCCATACTACATTAAACATACATAAATATACATGCATACAGTGTAACCTCTTCCCTTCACTTCCAACATACAGTCAGTGCCAGGCAGGCTCCATAACTTCACCACTGATTATGGTTAGTTGCTAGATTTGTCAACTCATTGATAAGAGTCATAAAAATCATCTATCCCCTAAAGAGGAGTAGCCAAGACAAGGCACACCACGGTGCATCATACAAACCAAAAAATAATACTCTCCCCTCCCCCTCTGCACCCTATAGAAGAGAATACAGAGGAAGGGCTTCACAAACTCTTCGCTCCGTCCCTTTTGGTCACCTTTTACGACCCACAAGAAAATACAGTAATAGTATTCTTGCAGCTACCCACCACCAGTAATTTTGTTTATGAAAATTTTATTAAAAAATATTTGAAAATTTGAAAAAACAAATTAGCAAATTACACTTCTTCAGAGGTGCTTTTATATATGAATTTGAATATTTTTCATGACAATATTCACAGGACAATCAATTTCATCTTAATTAATAAAAAATTTTAAGCATAAGTAAATTTCTAATCAAGTTTGAACAATTCAAGCCATAATATCAATATAACCCTTACCTTTGCTCCTCCAGCTTGAGACAAATGCCTTGTCTTGCAAACAAATATTCCACCATTTTCAATCATAATCTTGGAGTGCAGGAATGCAAAGTTTCGATATAGATGACGTATTTCACCCTGTCGACCCTGGAGTAAAATTAAACAGTATAGGTAAACTTGTTAACCATACAACAGAATAAGCTTCAACTTTCAATCTCTGCTCTTACTTCTGATTCCTTACAAATATAAATTATTTTTTCTTTCACTTTTATAATGTCAAACAGCTATTAAATATTCAAAGAGCTTCTTCTAATCTTTTCATGACCAGCTTAAACCCCTTCCCTTCTGCAAGAAAAGGTTAGTGAAAATTATATTCATAACAAAATAATTCATATCAGACTTACTGAATGTGGACCATCAATAACCTTCACAATGTCCTTAACTTGAATTGTACTTTGTTCAGAATCTAGCGCCATGGCACGTCTGTTTTCCTTCTTCTTATGCACTGCTTGGGGCTTGACATGAACAAGCTTACCATGCATGTTCAAAACTTGAAAATTTTCCTTCTCAAGTCTCACAATTACACCAACAGTCTGGGCACTGTGAGCAGGAAAGAATGAATAAATAAATAAACAACCACAAAGAAGATCACCTTTCTAAACATATCTATGCAACCAAACGACATGAATTCACAAACATTTTCTAAAACTGCTGATATCGACTCAACAGTATATTTGCATGCTACTTCATCTGCTATATGCCATTAAAAGCACTGTTTACTCACTCAAGAGATACCAAGTCTCCCCACTGGAACTGGCCCAGCGAATCAACACCAGTGGCAACATCAGCACACAACTGGAGATCACGTGGTAGTACCTGAAATAATATATAACAAATGATAATCTATAGGCATGTTACTTCTATCAACATTTTGTCATCTTAACCGATTCATGTTTTGTAACACTGAAGGCTGTACCATAAAACCTTCCACCAGGCGATTGCCAGCCATGGGGAAAGGCTTAATAGTACAACCCAAAGACTACAAAGGTCGTATCATTATACCTTTAGCCAGACAATTACCAGTCCTGGCATAAGGTTTAATTGTATGACCTTTATAGTCTTTGAGTTGTACTATTATGCCTTTCGCCAGGGCATCAGTGACTATAGATAGATAGATAGATAGGAAGGAATATAAGGACAGAAGTAAATGGAAACTCCTCTGCAGTGATCATCCCCTGGGGGCAGTTCTAGGGAATAAGCATCAGATAGATAGATAGATAGATATAGATAGATAAATAGATAAATAAATATGAATGAATGGAGCATGTTTTATGTATGTAATAATAATTAAACACTTTAAAACTGTAAGTAATCAGAATTTTGCAGCAACATATGAAAATAAATATGTGAAATCCATGATATTTGTGTTTACCTAGACCATTGAAAAAACTACATTACCTTAAGTTCGTGCATTGTCAGATCAGAGAAGAGAACAATCATATTTTCTTCCACTCTGACAATGAGTCCTGTGTCACCTTCATATCTTCCTGCAATCACTTTCACATGGTCACCTTGATTGAAATATTTCTTCAGCTCACGGGCAACAAATTCTAATTCATCCTTAAGATCGTCGTGTTTGGGGAAAATTGAAATCTTGTTTCCGTCAACACGTGTCACTGAGCCCATCAAATGCATCAATTCACCTGCAACCACTTCAACATTGTCACCTGGAGCAAAGCTGTGCTCATCATCCTCACGACCACTTGTAGTGAGCTGAAAAAGGAAAATATTAATCATTAAAAGTTCTAACTTTTTTTTCATGAAGTCCATCTAACAACCTTTAAAAACTATAAAACTAGTCAGTGTTCATCTTTAAAACAGCAAGAAAAAAAGAAGAAAAAAAGAATAGCATTAGTAATAATAATAAATCAATAAAATTAAATAAATAACCATGCATGAAGGTATCCCCTAAATATATATATCTAAAATTCACCCCAATTTCCAGTTCCTGTAATATCACACAAATTAGTGTCAAGAAAGTTTACCTCCATGTCTGCCAGGCTTTGTTCCTCAAACTTCTCAAGTTCACTTAGTGTTGGCTTTACTCCATCGGCTACAATGGCTGAGATGGCAAAAGATTTATACAAATATCCTTTATGAGTGTAACGATTTGCTTCAAAAATAAGGAAGTCACCATCCTGTGTGACCTCACCACCAATGGCACGAATAGCATCGGTGTCAAACAACTTCTGGGCAGGGCGTCTAGGCTTCTTTCTTTTGAGATCACTTTCTGGCTGGCTTGATCTAAAATGTAACAAATAAGATTAAAAGATAGGTCATCACTAACCACAATCTAACATCATCTAGCTACAATTTTAAAAATGTTCATCATTGCTGGCTCAATTTTATAGAAAAAATACAAATACAAAACATTGACAATGGAATAATAAAAAGCAAAACACCTACTTGAGAGCTCCACGCATGCGTGTGTAATCAATGCGAGGAATGAGCTTGAGATGCACTGTATTCTGTGAAGCATCAACATAGTCCACTTGTGCCAAATCATCCTTGAAGATTCCTGAATAGAATTTTGTTCAATTAATTCCTGTACTCAGTTTCACAACTAACTTTTATAATAAAAACGTGTATGATCATTCAATTGACCTAAATTTCATCTTGCAGTGTAATGTTTCATGCACCTAACTACAAACATGGCCCTAGCTTCAGTTCCATAATAGTACAGGCAAAATAGTATATTCAGCTGTTCATTCACCCTTGTGGGGTATTTACAAACAAGCACTGAAAGAAATCTGAGGAAGGTAAGCTGTAGCAATCTATGTAGATGTCACAGTTGTTTTAGGGTAATGATTATCTTCCACCACACACTAAAAAAAAACGATTAAGATGAGCACCATACTATTATTCAATGTTGGCTAAATTTGAGCCTCCAAGAAGTTATGCATTCTGCATCTCTGACAATACTTTTCCCCTCCTTACAGACTCTAAACAGGGGTTCATATACTTTCCTCTTTTGTGTAACTGCTTCTCTGACTTTGTTTGTCTATCATGTATTCCTGTTGCTTTTCCTAACTTTAACCACCTTTGTGCCAAACACATGCTTTTCAGCTCCTAGTATGTAGTCTTTATCAAGAAATCTAATCACACTCTTTACCTTCTTATCTTACTTGCTATGAAATTAAACAAATGTCAGGAAAAAAGTATAGCAATGACAGCAATGGGAAATCTTGGAACAGATACTCAAAATGATAGAGGTGACATGCTCATAGGATTTGGCTGATTTGATATGCAATGTTTGGACGGTGTACATCTCTTCTCTGGGTATCTAGGGGCTAATTGAGAAGAGTGTTGTATTTATGGGTGCATGGATGTGTATATGCATGCTATGTCTTGGCTACACCCTTTCAAGAGATAACAGCCTGGTATAAAGATAGATAGATGTACTTCACTTCTTACTTCTACATTCTGTTCTTTCCAACTAAATTAGGATGTGTATCCTGAAATATAATATCTACAATGATCATTAACAACATGCAAACTAAGACTGGAACAGACTTGCCTCTCTTCAGTCTGACCCAAGCCCCTCGCTTCAATGTGGGCACCTCCTTCACCACACGCAACACATCTGTCATTTGGTTGATTGGCACCATCTGCAGGAATAATGCATATGGAATCAGATAAGTAACTACCATGCACTATAACTTAGCTAAATTTTACTACAGAATACAAAAATTCATGGTTTGACTCCATTAACTTTGTATCTATGTACAAAAATTTCAAGAATATTCATAGAAATCATAAAATTTTCTTAGTCAATCACATGTAACAGTGTCATTTAAGAAGCTTACAGTTTGCCTCCATATTCCCAGTCGTAAGTTGGATATGCCTTCCATTGCTGACTTAACATGAGACTGTTTGTAAGCCTCAATGTAGATATAGCCCTTCACACCTTCTGGTGCCACAACAGACTTAATCTGCAGAGGCTCCTCTGTAAACTGGTAGGCAAACATTTTGCGAATCAGCTGCAAACAGGTCACCTTCTCTTCACCAATGCGACATTTTACCATCCATAGATTTGGGTCTCTGAAATTTAATTGAAATTCATAAATGAGTAATTGTGTCATGTGGAATTAAATACAGTATTTCTACAAGACTTGACCCATGCCATTTAAAAGACAGCAAATATCACCCCAATTTTTATGAAATGTTACAGAAAGATACCTAGGAATCGTAGACCATTAGCTGACAGCTGTAGTTAGCAAAATGCTTTAAAGAGTAATTAGAGACAAAATAGTTCACTGCATTGCCTCTGACTGCACTTACTTTTGATACCATTTGCTTTCTTGGCAATTAATCTACGTAAAGGTCAATCCAACTAGTTTGGGCCTAATCTGTTTGGTATGAGTTTCTATGTAGTTCTATGTAATTCTAGTCTTAAGTTTTCAGGTAAATATTAAAAAAATTCATGTTAAAAGATGCAAAAACAAATGTATATATGGAAATTAACTTACTTAACACCAGGCAATAGAGTCTGTTGAGTAATTTCATCACTCATCTCTTCTCCTCCTTCACCAAAGCGCATAGCAGCAGACGTCTCTTCAGCATACTTGCGACGATAGTATTCTTCAATTTCTTCTTCTCGCTCATTACTGAAAGTGAAACAAATATCAAAACAGTCCACAAATAAACACATCTTTAAATTTCACCAAATATTTGAAACAACATTACCTATTTCATTACTAGTGTGCAATGATTTTATATAAAATGGTAAAAACGATCCTACTATTTATCATAACATGATGCACACTAACAGTTAAGTAAATTTTGACAGTAAGTTTCAAGATGGTGAATGCAAAACTTCCAACAATAGTGCAAAGCTTAGGATGGGGATAGTTTGGGATTGAAACTTTAAAATCAAAGTTTAACAAAGAAAATCTTAAACAAAAGGACCATAGTAAATAGAAATAGTAACTGATAAAACTTAGCAACTCCTAAGATTTTTCAAACTATATAAACTTGAATCCTCTTATAATATATATATATATATATATATATATATTCATAGATAAATTCATTAATAAATTTTCAAAAACTAACAATATTAGAAAATAAAAAGCTCATCTTTCTTATCATGCAAAAATTTATATGGAAATACACAGAGGTTTCCACAAGTCTGCTTTTATCCCTCTTAGTCACCTTGTAACATACTACAAATAGACATTAATTTTAATTCTTTGTCTTAAAAAATGTCTTGTTAAGCAAAAAAATGCATATCACTTACTCCCAGACGCTGTGTGCTCTGCGGTTGGCTTCAATCTCCCGGGCAGTAACACCCACTTCATCTTTTTCATTGGCCAGGAGATCATAGTCATCTCCCTGTAAATTGTGACAATTAGATATGCTGGTCACTCACAATTATCAATTAATATAAAAAAAATTTTTTTTAATTACACTCAACTATTATTACTTCTGTATCTCAGGATCCTGGGCAATTACTGACAATCAACACCCTACTTAAGTTTTATTGCAAGTTTTCCTTTCTACAAACACCAACCAGAGACTGAACCCTCAATAAAAATTCTTGATCTATCTATTCTTATCTGAGGCCTGTTCCCAATAATTGCTGACGGGATAACCACTACAGAAAAGTTTCCCTTGGTTCCTGTTCTTGCATGTTCTAATCTTATCCCCTCATTCTCCTTTCTCTCATGTACTCCAGCACTATGTCCCCCATTTCACTGGAGGTTATCCTTTTGCACTTGCTGCATCTACCATACTTATATACACTCTCTGTCATCTCACTTTCTGGCAATCTCTCTATATGGTAAAGAAAAAAAAACTCTGTGATCTTCAGTGGATATTCATTCACAATCTTTAAACAAACTTATCTACCTATACTTAAGAGACTTGTACCTCTATAATTCCCACAATCATTTCAATTATCCTTTCCCTTGTAGAGTGGGATAATGATGGCCTTTTTCCAGTCATCAGGTATCCTCCCCTCTTCCAATGCTAAACCTTCTACAACCATTTGATCAGTTGCTCTTCCATACTTTAATATCTTAACTATAATCCCTTCCACTCCTATCTGCAATTGTTTTAATAATTTCCTCCCTTTTGATTTTCTTGTTTATGCCCCCTCCAACCACCACTTATCATTCCCATCTATCTATATACCAGGCTGACATCTCACTAAAGGGGGATAGCCGAGAAAAGGTGCACATATAGACACCCATGCATACATACACATACATTCATCTCACTAATCCCTTAGACCCGTAGAAGAGGAGAACTCCCTCCGCAGGTCATCAAGGTTGTATAGTTAATCAACCATTCACCACTGCTCTCCATTCACTTCTATCATGCAAAATCATCATTCCTTCCTCCACAGACATCAGAATTGTGCAGCCTTCCTTACCTTTATAGCTTTTTTCCAATCCTGTCCATATGGCTCCACCAATCATACCTTCCTACATATTCCCTTCATCTCCTTTTCTACATTCAGATGCTTCCTGACTACATCATACACTCTTCCTCTCATACAATTCTCAACAACTATTCTTTCTCTCTCATCTCTCAACTCATACACCCCCTTATTGACTTGTTCACCTTCCACTCTTCTGTAACAATGAGCCCCTTTCACTATCCTCTTATAATCTAAGCTTAATCTGAGATACCAATTTCTCTATATTACTCTATATTATTCTCTATATTGTGTGTGTTATCTGATAATGAACAATACTTAGAAGAAAGAAGAAGAAATTATTTATTTATCACATATATAATTAATAACCACTGCTCCATAATAACTATATTTCATTATGTACCAGAATAACGGAGAATGGATCCGACTGAATAAAAACATTACAATTAAGGGAAAGGGAAAGGTATCCCTCCCAATATATAAAGTGAATTTCAATATAAAATTCTTATTACTTACTCTCTACTTTAGACTGCTAACTTACCTCTTCATCTTCATCATCTTCCCCTTCATCATCGTCCACCTCTGCCTCCTCTAAGAAATAATCAGAAACTGCTCCTCTCTTCCTTCGCTTTTTCACTTGTCTATCATCATCTTCATCTTCTTCGCTGTCATATGCCTGTTGTAGGTAATTTTATGAATAGTTTTGTAATTGCAACAAGAAATCCAAAAAAAAAAATCATTTGTTAAAGGACAAATAACACTTATGTTAACAATATTCTTCTTTAAGTTTATGGAATAACACAAAAGTTATACCACCAACCATATCTTTAAGTGATAGACTGAGCGATTATTTTGAATCAATACATTTTCATTCTGGGATGAGAAAGACATTGAAAAATTTACATAAACAGTGAAAACAAGAATCACATCAGTAAGGTAAACATAAGAACTTAAATCAAAATAACACTGGTGTACTTTGATCTGGTAAATAAACAACTTACAATTAAACACCCAAACACATGAAACACCTTTGTTTATGTACATCATGCTATAACAACAATGCTGCATCATATTAAAGTGTGTAACATGCAACTTATTTCCCAACTCTCATCCTACTAAACTGTCACCTACATTTTCTACAAAAGGAATAGTCCAGCAGCTAAGCCCTTATGCATGATATTCAGATTGTTAATTTCCACATTAAATGCTCAACAAATGGTATTAAGAGATCCAGGCTGTACAAATTGAAGATAGAAATTGTCAACCAAATTTTCAAAACATTATGTACAGTGTTCTATCTATCTGTAGTTTCTGATGTTACATTCATTCCCTCTGGAATCATCCCCAAGAGGATGGCCAAAGTAGAAGAGTGTTTCATGTTGTTATCACTGTGGTGGTTGGGGCTACAAGAATTCTACCACCATATTCACAGCGGTTCATAAAATGCGACAAAAGGGACAGTGAGGAGTCTGGGAAGCCCCTCCCTTGTGTACTTTCCAACGAAAAGACAAGGTGCAGAGGGGGAGGGAAGGGATATGTTCCCATGAATCCTGGTGTGCCTCATCTTGGCTACCCCCCTTCAGGAGGATATCAATCAATCAATCATTTGGGGCATACACCGAGGAGTGCAGAGCCTGGCCCACCCTTCCATGCCAACACCAGTGATCACCCTGCGCGAGTCTCCATGCAGGCTCCCTTCCAAGTAATTCCTAGCAGGAAGCATCAACTTGCCTCAGCCACAAGCTTTGTGGTCACCCCCTTGGCCTCCTCCACTCAGGGTTATCCCTTTCAGAAACAATCCGACAAGCAGGATCAGCTTCTGGGTAACATGTCACATGCCCATATAACCAGAGTTGACATTAGCAGATTATGCTGGTAATAGGCTTGGATTCAGTCTCACGGAGCAATCACTGATTTGACACAAAGTTGTTCCAGCGATACCCCATGATTCAGCGAAGGCACTTATTACCAAAGACATCAATTCGCCTCTTCAGGTCGGTGTTCAGTGTTCATGTCTCACAGCCATACAGTAAGATGGGGATCACCAGCAACTTGAAGATCCGAATCTTTGTCCATCTGCACAGGTACCGACAATGCCAGATACTCATGCTGGGCAAATCTATGACACCATGAGCCAAGCCAATCCGCCGTAAGACTTCTTAACGTGACCCATCATTGTTATAGACTACACTACAAAAAATGTGAAGCTTTCCAAGATATCAATGTTCTCACCACACACATGGATAGACTGTACTGTTTCATCTAGCAAGTCTCCAAAAACCTGAACCTTAGTCTTGAAGACTGAAGACCTGAAGTACTAAAAGTTTAGCCTCCTCGTGCAGTGCCTCAAGAGCCATCACCAGAACCTCCAGTAACTCAGCAAAGATTACTACATCGTTGGCAAAAACAAGATCAGTGATCTAGGTATTGCACACAGATGCTCCACAGTGACTTTGGGCCACAACTCTGTCCAGTACCCAGTCCAAACATGCATTGAAAAGTGTGGAGCAAGGATGCATTCCTGCTCCAATCCTGTATTCACAGGAAACAAGCTGGACAAGGGGGCCCCCCCCACACTTCAAAGCATTCTCAGTCCCGGAATACAGGCCAGATAGTAGACCAATAATCCGTGCAGGAATACCGCGGAGGCGCAGAAGGTCCCAGAATGCCTCGCAATGCACTAAATCAAACACCTTCTTGAGATCGACATAAGCTACAAGCATCCCCTGTCGAAACTCACGTTGGCACTCCACCAGTAAGCAAGGTGCTAGGATACGGTCAGTTGTTGACCTACCAGGTGTGAACCCTGACTGTTCAAATCTCTGATACTTCAACAAATAACTGCAAATTCACATTAGTAGCAGATGGGCAAGCACCTTGCCTGGCATGCTAAGCAGCGTTATCCTGCGGTAGTTGTTGCAGTCTTGACAGTCCCTTTTCCCTTTCCAGATAGAGACGACCAGTCAGGAGGAATGACATACAGCAGTCAAGACAGCATGTAACCCACAGATCATGGCCTCGCCTCCAGCTTTAAGCAACTCCACACTGATGTTACAAATGCTAGCTGCCTTTCCACCCCTCAACCTTGCCACAGCCTCTTTGACTTCATCAAGAGAGGGTGTAGTTTCATTAATGGATGGATCAGCATCCATCACCTGTAACCCAGTGGTTTGAAGCTGTCCGCTTGGAAGGTTGACTTAGAACAACTGCTCAAAGTACTCAGCCTAATGAGCCATCTGCCCATTTAAGTCTGATACGAGGCAACCATCTACTGTTCGGATAGCACGCACCCAAAATGTAGACTTGGAGTGGAGCTTCTTCAGGGCTCGATAGGCAGGTCAGAGGTCATTAGTAGTAAAATAACTCTTAACATCCTCCCCAAGACTCCTGATATACCTCTCCTTGGCTCTCCTCAGAAGAGTTCTAGTCTTACGTGACAGAGCCCTGTACTGGTCCCAGTTCCCAGCCAGCCTAGCAGCGTGACTCTTCTCTATACTGTCCAGCATCTCCACCGAAGCAAAGTCACCCTGTGATCTTGGGCGCTATCCAATGCACCATCTGCCAGCCTCAAGTGTTTCAAGTTTGAAGGTATCCCACAATTCTACCAGGTCCTCAAGGGCATCGATTATATATATATATATATATATATATATATATATATATATATATATATATATATATATATATATATATATACATATATATATAATGGACTTTCTATGGTATGGTCTTTCCCAAATCACCTTCCCCTACCTCTTAGATAGGACCACTATTTGACAAAGCTCAGAACCCCATATAACTATAACAAAGGCCTGTTTTGAAGGCAGAATCTTGATTGTCTTTGTGTGTGTGTGTGTGTGTGTGTGTGTGTGTGTGTTTCACCACGGTCTGGAGGTTCACATGCTACTCGTGATTGTCAACCATTACCCTCCATGAAAGAGCTTGGAGCTCCAAGAGACGAATCAATGAGTAAGGCTAAGACCTCTCACACGTCACACACACCCATGCCCTTGCTCAAGGGAGACAGTAACCACTCCTTGTCATTGAAAAATCCTTAGCTGGTGACAAGCAGAGTTGTTAACCACTGAACAACAGAAGTGGTGTGTGTATAACTTTCATTTATGTGTGTACTTACATAATTGTAGTATACAGTGCCTGAGCTACACTCTTGTGGTCCTGTCTCCATATCAATATTTATCTAGTCTTTCCTTTAGTTGTTGTACATTCTTTGCCATTATCACATCTTCTTTTAGTCCATTCCAAGTATATGTGTGATGTACAATTTGATACCTACTGGACCCTGCCCATGTATCTAATTCTTCAATATGAAACTACTGTTAATTACGTATATCATGCAGGAGCATCACTATGAGAATGTTGGCAACACAAACACCACAAAAAGAAAGCTAATGGTAAAGGCAAACTGAAATTCCAGAAATAAAAGGTTACTAGTGACTCATATATCACTAGTCTTGAATGGCTCACTGTGATGTGTATGGCAGGCTGTTGGTAAAAATTCAATGAAGCATCATCTACTAACATCAAAAGCTACCAATAGAAAAATTATTAGTCCAATCATTTGAGACCTCTACATGATCTACATGATACAAAATAACTTTCCCATGATTATTACCTAAAATAGAATTTTTAGTAACTGAGATTTCCTATATTCTAAGTTAATACCAAATACAAATTTGGAAGATTTCTAAAAAATCCAAGATCACTCACAGAGTTTGCAATATCTTCCCCATCAGCTGGTTCTTCATCTCCGCTTATCTCTTCCTCTCCACTTCGAGCTTCCATGGCCTCATCTGACCTGATAGAGTGACTTCTGCTTCTACTCCTACTTCTACTCTGACTCCTACTTCTACTCCGGCTTCTGCTTCTGCTGCCAGATCTGCTGCGGCTACGACTGCGACTAACGCTTCTGCTAGCAGAGCGCCCACGGCTTGCACTGCGGCTGCGACTCCTCCTGTTCTCTCCCTAAGAAAGAGAAAAGGATTTGATTAGAAACAATGAAACAAAGGAGATATAATCTGCTAAATTCACAGGCAAATATTCAACAATCAAACTTAACAAGCTACCTCAGTAACTATTAAAGGCAAATGTTAATATTAAATAGGACTCGATACATGATATTGCTCATCTCCAAAAAATACCACGTAATCATATATAAATTAATTTTGGATATATCTGCAATAAACATAGAGCTTAGAAATCTTGTTTTATCAAAGTATTATACAATTATATACAAATGCAAATTTTCTATTACACTCATGACATCAAAATCATTAATTAACTTTGTAATCAAAAGTATTCTAATTAATGTATTCCATAACATAATTTATTTGTTAGTACCTCACTGTCACTCCCTTGCCCAGACTTCTCTGGCTCAGAGTCTGAGTGGTAGCTTGCATCACTCTCAGACATGGCTGGGCTCTGAAAACATAATATATATATATATATATATATATATATATGAACATTCATATTACTATTATGTACTAATGACAAATATATTTCACAAACAAATATCATGCGAGGATCCCCAAGCAAACAACAGAACTAAATGGAATTCATCCTATTTCTCATAAAATTAAACAAATATTGAATTAGTGAAGGAAAAAAAAAAGGGTCAAAAGCATCAAAATCATCAGAATGTATCAGAAAACACTTTCAAGAATTATCAGTTTGAATCCTTAATGGTCAGCTGTCATTATATAATGACGTGCTATGGTGGACTCAACAATCAGCTGTCATTATATAATGACGTGCTATGGTGGACTCAACAATCAGCTGTCATTATATAATGACGTGCTATGGTGGACTCAACAATCAGCTGTCATTATATAATGACGTGCTATGGTGGACTCAACAATCAGCTGTCATTATATAATGACGTGCTATGGTGGACTCAACAATCAGCTGTCATTATATAATGACGTGCTATGGTGGACTCAACAATCAGCTGCCATTATATAATCAGGAGTGATTCCCACTAAACTAATTGAGCAGCGTTGATTTTATTTTGTACCAATGGTAACATTGGCTCCCTGCCCATGAGTGCAAACTTATTTCTCTATCAAAACCCTTCAGTAATTTGCCATGAACGAGCATATATCTGACATGCCCATCCTTCACTATGTGTAGTGAAATCTACGGAAAATAAAAACCATGGTTGGGATATAGTGCTTTTTCAGCCCAGTTTTAAGAAATAAAATAACAAACTTTTTTATATTTGTAATCAGACAATTTCTTTATACATTGTGTAATTTTTTTCACTTTAGAAGCACATACACAACCAAAAAAGACAGTAAAATATCACCCATCGATTAGGTTAACATAAAATTATACCAAAATCCTGCATGTAACTTTAATAGTTTGGTTATAGCAGCAGTTTGAAACAATACCTTAAGCATGCTCAGGGCAAACATAACACCACTCCACAGCAATGCCGCTTCAGGGAAACACCGATTGTTAAGGGTTGATTCAAGATATAAATTCCCAAGTGTTTTGCAGTTCCTGGCTTTATCATGTTTTAGTTCAAACTCACCTACTTTTCCAACATTATTTTCAACTACAGGCACTCCATGACTTATGAACATTCAAGTTACAAACTTTCAGGAATATGTAAAAACCTGTCTGTAAAACCAAAATCGGAACACCATTCCATTTCATTAGTTTAACTGCCACAATATATGCCAATTATTGAAGATCACCTTAGTATTCTTCATATTCATCTTTAAACCCAATTTCTGGCTATCTATGCAACTCCAAAATCATCTGTTGATTCGCTCATTAGAACAATATCATCAGCAAATAAGATATTTATATATTCTCCATTTATTTTAATTCCTGCCTCTTCCCACTCCAAATTCTTAAAAACTTCCCCTAAAACTGCTGTGAACGATATATGTTGCCTTGTCTGACCCTTTTCTCTATCGATATATTCTTGCTGACATTATGTAAGCTTTATAGTGGCAGTGCTTTCCTTATAGATATCTTCTAATATCTTCACATATATTTCCCCTACCACCTGTCTCCTGAGTGCTTTCATATCTGGTGAGGTTTCCACTGAGTCAAAGGCTTTTGCATAGTGTATGAAAGCCATGCATAGCAGCTTAGTGTATTCTAAATATTTTTCAACAACTTGACTAATGACATGGATGTTGTCACGGAACAACATATTTTCTTCCATCGGGCCCATACTAGGTTTGGTTAGAGATTAGATTAGATTAGATTAGGTCAACTTAGGTGCATAGTTCTATGAGATAAAAAAAAATAATTACTGTTTTATGTCTTACTTTACTTGTAAATCGGTGATATTCTATTCTTGTCTCCCCTACACAAAAACCCTGTCTTCCCACAAGTCCCCAAGATTGGATGAAGTAGAGGAAATGGAGCATTTATCCCCCAATTCTATAAATACATATGTTTAAAGGTATTCTAAATAGTATTGTGAGATTGGAAGAAAAACACCAATAATAAAGGCGGATTTAGACCATAAATAATAACCAAAAATTACTCCACAATTGCCCACAATTTTTATAACATTGGGAAAAGCAAGAAGATTAGACAGAAAAAATATGGGATGAAATTTCAAAAGCACCTACTTCAACATGTTTAACAAGACTGTAACTTACAAAGTTTGGAGAATCTTAAGAACAGGGTTTGCACGCTGAGTTGACCCAAATGTTGGTTCTAATTATTGTACTTACTGGCCTTAACACATATGTGAAGATTTTAAATTCAGGGTTGGGTACAGGCGACTGTACGTCCAAGTACCTGGATATTTTTCAAGTACAAGTACAGTAATTTTTCTATGTACTTAAGTCCAAGTCCAAGTACATGTCATTGTACTTAAGTACGGGTTCTTTGTGATAAAAAAAAAATTTCTGACAGATTCGTAATGCACAAAAGTAAGTAATTTTTGTATATACACATTAATGAGTACATTCTAGCAAACTTTGTGATGATACTATTGGGTAAATACTATTTGGTAATGGTTGGTAATGGTTGCTGGCTGGCTAGTTAGGGAGGGCTTAGATTTCAAAAGTTAGGTTAGGAAAGGTTATATTCGATTATAAAAATATGTATTTCCCTAATCAAAGGGAAATTTCCAAAGTTTAGGGGATCTTTGTGGGGTTTGCCATCTTTCCTCTGTATGTGTGCTCCCCCACCCAAAAAACCCTGGTTTCCCAAGAAGTCCCTAAGCTTGTTGACTTTTGGAAAATACACAATAACCCATTGTAAGCAATCACTTATTACCGGTAAAGTAGGGCTACGCCCTCATTAGAATATAAACAATGGGTTAAGGACAGTAAATATAATACATAGAGCCAACATTTGGGTCAGCTCAGCGTGGAGCCCCTATTCTTGATTAAGATTTACCCATAGTTCTACAATTTCTACCTTATACCTACTTCACTACACTCACCATTAAAATCTACAGAATCCACTGCTGATCTACATTGCTAGTGTTACTTTCCTCTAGATCCATCTACAAATTGCGAGACATTCGAGAAGGTTGGATACATTTTTAATTAGCATCTGAGATGACTTCCCACTACATACTATATTAGACCAGGGTAAAGATTCTTAAGACGACCCAGTCGATGTCTCCTTACCTTTATAATGCACTGTAATTTCAATTTCAGATACTTGTTCAGATCACCTCAAACAGTTATGCCGCTGAATTATAGAAAATTTTAGGTTAGGTTAGGTTTGGTTAGGTTATGTTAATTTAGAAGCTATCAAATGTTTTCTATGACTAAAAGTAGGATGTTGTGTGAGGTGTAGACGCCCTTTTCTTTCGTAACCACACCCCATTCTGGTGAAGATGTAAACATTTACCGAAAAAATTGTTTTGTCAGCATAACCTGCAGTTAAATAAGCCTAACCAAAACTAACCCAACCAAACCTAACTAAACGTAACCAAACCTAACTAAGCCTACTTAACATAACCTAAAAAGGTATTATTTTACATCTTCACCAGAACGCTCTAGAGAATTAAGGGTTATATTTTTGCATTACCTGATGCATTTTGAGAAGGTTTTCTTAATTTCATTTCCGTCGCAAATTTTTAGTTAGTGAGATATTCAATGTTTTCTATGAGACCTTCTCTTCGAGAAGATATAGAATTTTACCACTAAAAACTATGAATATAAGTTATGCCGCATAACTGTTTGAGGTGATCTGAACAAGTTTCTGAGGTTGAATTTGCAATGCATTATAAAGGTAAAGAGATATCGAATGGATCGTCTTACGAATCTTTATCTAGACCAGCTGATGTACGCCAAACATGAGGACCAAAGTGGAACAAGTAAGAAAAGGGACAAATAAGACAATTAAACACCACCGTATGCGAGATGCAAGGGTGTCGTCCGGTAGTTCAATACAGATGTAGATAAACAAGCGATGAAAGCATCCACCTGGACAGCAGGTGCAACATTACAGTAATGATACAAACTTATATTATGTCATGTATTTTCTTAATTTACGATAAATATGCGATGAAGATGTCGGCCTACTAACAGTATCAGACATACTTCTGACCTACCAATGAAAACGAGTTACCGGACAATTACAGAGTACCTCAAAGGCATCCCTAACATATACAAAGTACGAATGATAAGTATGTATGCTTAATAAATACCTGTAAGAAGACAAATCCTCATAAAACGCCTGCCACAACCTGCTTAAGATGGCCGCTATTTTGTTTGTGTTGTTTGGGTGTTGATCTTGAATCTTGATTCGACAGGTGACTACAGTCGGCCTTTTTAGCGGCAGCTCCTGTGAGGGGAGACAAAAAAAAGGAAATACAAAACAAACAAAAAAACATACTTTATGTACAGGCCCTAATTCCTAGATCTCATATACCACATTTTGTCCATGAAATGTTTCCCCACGTCAATCCTCCATGCCCTCGTCTCCCCACACACCACCACCATTCACTTGAAACACTTTATTATATTTGTATTATATACCAAAATTTTCAAAATAAATACTCTCAAGACAAGCTGCCCATTAGAAGTAAAAGCTTTTGGGGGAAAAAATAATAATAGTAGTAATATAATAATGAACAAGATCTTAACAATAATATCCGTAACAGTAGTAATAAACAATAATACCAATAGTAATAATAATTACCGTTACCGTCATCATTACTATTATCATTAACATTACCCGCGTCTGGCATTAACAACTAAATTACTATTTGCAATAAGGTACAAATTATTAGAGAATTGTGACTGCAACAACACAATAATTTAAGAAGTCTCCCCTACCGGGCTCTCTGAAATATATATTTCGGCCCTCCGAAATATATATTTCGGCCCGGCCCTTATCAGACATAAATACTGTCACAAGCAAGGACGGGGTCATTAGCTATAGCCACATACATAAGGATCTTATACAGACTTAAAAGATCCTTGGTCACAAGACTGTCACAAACTGATAACCATGTGGCTGCAGCTTCTGGTCGGGGTGGTGGTGACTGTGGTGACCATCCGTGCTGTCTACAGGAGGGTGTCAGGGCGATGCATCTTAGACAAGAGGCTAGATGGCAAGACAGTCCTCATCACTGGAAGCTCTGCTGGTGAGACATTACAAGGCACTGTTTTGTTTTGTTTTTAATTATAAGTTCTACATCTATATTGAAACATAGATTGGTAAGTATCTGAGGTCTAATCCCGCCCTTGCAATTGGTAGTTTTTCTTGTATCTTTCACAGAACTCTTTACAATTACCTTAAAATGTATAGAGAGTGGAGGATTAAAGTCATTACATAATCTCTCCTAGCTAGGTAGTTATGGACCTTATAGTTCTGCTAGGTTAACGAGAGAGTGATATCCCTTTCACCAAGAAAAAATAAGTGATTAAGTAATCCTCCTGAACTAGGGTAACTATAAACCGTAAAGTTTTACTAGGGTTAAAGAGGGAGCTGCCGTGACAAAGGATCGAACTCACAGCTTTTAAGCCACAAGTCAAGCACTGTACCACAAAGCCACCCAGCACCGTGTAGCAATATATCAGTCAGGATTTAGTAAGCATGCTGTCATGTGTTTCACTTTGGCTGCAGACTCCAAACCAACAGTAGAAGAGAAAGACTCATCTAAGCTTAACTACCATAAAGCAGATCTGATAAAAATGAGAACCCTGTTTAGACAAGAAGACTGGGAAGACACACTCTCAAACAAATCTATGAATGATAAGTGGGACACTTTTTTGGAGATATATAACAAGACAGTGAGGGCGTGTGTGCCATTCTACAAGAACAAGCAAGAGTTGAGCAAACCCAAATGGATGAACAGAAGATTACAAACATTAATAAGAAAAAAACAGGAGGCATGGCAAAAGTATAGAACAAGAAAAAGTGAAACACATCGAGAACGGTATACAAACGCAAGGAACTTAGTAACAAGAGAAGTTAGATCAGCAAAATACAGTTATGAAAGACAAGTAGCACTCGACTCTGTCAACAACCAGAAACATTTTGGGGCATACGTCCGCTCCAGGACTACTGCTAAGAAAACCATCACCAGACTCAAAACTACTTCCGGAGAAATGACACAAAATGACAGAGAAACTGCCCAAACAATGAATGAATCCTTCAATGGGGTATTTGTGAGAGAGGATGTCCGCCAACCATCACCAAATCCAGACAACATATTCCAAGGTCCTAAGGTGGAGGATGCCACAATAACAAGACAACATGTCAAGAAAAGGCTCAAAGAACTCAAAGTCAACAAGGCACCAGGACCCAATGGATTATCACCACATATTGAAGGAATGCAGCGAAGTTTTATGCGAACCACTATCAGACATATTCCAAACTTCCTTGGATACTGGGATTGTCCCGAGTGACTGGAGAAGGGTGATTATATCACCAATCTACAAGAAGGGCAGCAAATCAGATCCCCTTAACTACAGACCAGTGTCACTAACCAGCATAGCATCCAAGCTGCTTGAGGGCATCATCCGAGAAGTGATTGTGAACCATCTAACAGAAAACAAGCTTATTAGTGATGCTCAACATGGCTTCAGGAGTAAACAGAGTTGCCTCACCAACATGCTTTGTTACCTGGACGACCTGATCAACGCTGTGGAGGCAATGCGTTGACATTAATTACCTTGATTGTGAAAAAGCCATCAACCGAGTTCCTCACCAAAGACTGCACACCAAGCTAGAGGCAATAGGCATAGGAGGTAAAGTACTGCACTGGATTACAAACTTTCTCACCGATAGATACCACCGTGTCAACATCAAGACGTCCGCATCAGATTGGTTACCAGTTATGAGTGGAGTTCCTCAGGGGTCAGTGCTTGTACCTGTACCTCATCTACATCAACGATATAGACAACAACCTCGAGTCAGTGGCCAGCGTGTTTGCAGACGATGCAAAAATTTATAAGATTATAAAGACCGAAGAGAATGTTGAAGCCCTGCAGCGTGACTTGAAGCAGCTTGACAACTGGAGTGACAAGTGGCTGCTGTCCATGCATGTTAGGCACCACAATCAGCAGGCAGAGTACCACTTGAAAGGGACAACGCTGAATAAGTCCTCACAGAAGAAAGATTTGGGCATTACAGTGTCTAACAACCTTAAGTCCTCAGCTCATGTTGCGACGATCACTGCAAAAGCCAACAGTAGAGTTGGGGTAATCAAAAGGAACTTCTCTGTACTCAGCAAGGAAATATTGGTACCATTATACCTCTCCCTGGTTCGCCCAATCCTGGATTATGGTGCTCAGTCCTGGTCTCCAAACCTGATACGTGATATCCAGTCACTCAAGCGAGTACAGAGGAGAGCAACCAAATTAGTTCCTGAGTTGGCCCAGTTGCCCTACCAGGAGAGATGTCGACATCTAGATCTCTAGACATTACAGGATAGAAGGATTAGAGGTGACATGATCGAGACTTACAAGTTGGTACACCAGTTCGAGGACATCCCCTACACACGTTTCTTCCAGCTGAACACCAACGGATTAAGAGGACACTCTCTCAAGCTGCTGAAGCCTGATCACTGGAGGACAACATTAAAAAGCAACTGGTTCTCCATCAGAGTCATCAACCACTGGAATGCACTCCCTCAGAGTGTAGTTACCACCCCAACAATAGCCACATTCAAAGCCCGGTACGATAGACACATTAAAACCGCTTAAACATACTGGCTGACTAGTCTTTAGAGGTGGGGGACACCACAAGAAGCCTGCTTCTTAATTCCCCACTATATATTCATAGGTAAGCAGGAGAGGTGGGGCATAAAAAAACTGATTTGCGGCGGGAGCAACTATCAAATTAATTCAAAACACATCAAAACCTACCAGATAATAATAGTTTCATCCAGCAGTGTGAGACTGGCGTACTTCTTAATATTTACCCTGATATCCCCCTACACAGGTCACTTCTTGGAGATGAACAAGTGATGGCCGTCGCGAGGCAAGCCACAGGGCAGGAGGAATGCATGATTCTGTAATTTAACACAATCCATAGTGTTTTGTGAAGTTATTCGATTCATATGCAAGCGGCTGTATGTAGTAAATTAGCGTATTATTTGTCACTAATACTGGAAACGTGAGTGATATTCAATTATTTAAATTAGTATAATAAAAAAAAGTTGATTCTGTATTAATGAATATTAATAGGCAGTGCTTTCAGGTATGGCAGCCATATCCTCATAGTGCTCACTTATAGATACGGCACGTGCCTAACCTTTGGATAATAAAGTATAAAAAGCATATAGTATAACCGAACCAAACCGTACCTAACCAAACCTAACATGACCTAATCTAATCTAACCATAATCACATAACATAACATGTTAGGATGACAAAAAGCCACCAGGGCCTATCTAGGTCATCCTATTTGTCAGTCAAGCGACTTTGTCAAGTACATAGTATGTCTAAAAACTGCAAACTAACAATAATAACAATAATAATAATCAGTCAAGCGACTTCGTCATGGTTCCTAAGACTATACACTACTAATAATACTGTACATACTGTATGTGAATATTTATAAGCCGTATCCTCATAGTGCTCGCTTATAGATACAGCACGTGCCTAACTTTTGGGTAAAAAGCTTATATAACCTAACCGTACCAAACCAAACGTAACATAACATAATCAACCTAACATAACTTGAAAGATACTTTACCAGGTAAATAATAAGGCACAGGCCGTAGGAATAGCGGATGACAATGCGGTACGACTGCAGTATCTCTAAGCACTTTGATATTAATTACTACTGATGCAGCATTATTAAGGAGAACAAAATATTAGATACCACCTGTCTTCACTCCAATTAGATAGATAATAACTGACCTTTAACCAAGCCAGTAATATTGTTTTTATCTTTATATATTCAAGTATTTTTACACAATCAATCACCTTTTTTTCAGTTTTCAACTTATAAAAATAGCATTTGCTACTTTCTGTCTAATGTGAATTGTAATGTATCATGAATGTAAACAGACATAAAAAAAAATTTTGATAACTTAATAAAATGACTACTAAAATGCTGTACTACAAAGACTTTATTTTGAACAGGTATTGGGAAAGCTGCTGCTCTGGATTTTGCCAAGCGTGGAGCAAGAGTTATTTTGGCCTGCAGGAACCTGGACAAGGCTGGGAAGGTGGCAGGTGTGTGTTTAAACTTAATTGTATTTCTATAGCATTAGGTCAAGCTCGTTGTGTCCAGTCTTTTTTATATTGTTTTTTATCATATTATTCTGTGAAAGGTTTTGGCACATACAACTTTTTTGTGTTAATCTATTCCACTGGTTATTTCTGTTACTCCACTGGTCTATCATCCAGTATGAAAAGCTGAATTTCTTCATATCTTTCCTTAATTTTTTGTGTATATCTGCTGTGTCCTTTTGAAGATGAGAGAGAGAGAGAGCGCCATGACGCACATTTTGGGAACCAATGTCTAGTAATATCTTAATTTATTTCTTCACTTTGGACTCGGGAAACCGTATACACATATCATTCAAGTTTTCATTGACTATCATAAGTGAAGAAATATGTTATTTCATCCCAAGTAAAGGATGAGGGTAATTGGATAATCTACTTGCAGATGAAATAATAAAATGCTCAGGAAACAATAATGTGGAAGTGCAACAGCTGGATACCTCTGACCTCAACTCTGTCCGGCTCTGCGCTGATAGAATCCTTAAGTCTGAAGAGCATTTGGACATTTTAGTAAGCTGTGATGGTGCTGTTATTGTTTCCTTTCTCTCAAGAATAGCAAAAGTATTTAACTATCAGATATTAAAACCAAAAGTATTTAACTATTAGATATTAAAACCAAAAGTATTTAACTATTACATGTTAAAACCTCAGGCAACATGTGTATCAATGGTTCTTTACATTGTGTAGTACTGCAGCTATGTGCTTTATCAAGGCTGTGGTGCCATTATCAGCAGTGTTGTGGTGATGTGATGGGATGGCTCAACTCTAACACTTCCTCCATTGACAGGTGAACAATGCTGGGATAGCTGGTAACAAGATAAGGGAGACCACCAAAGATGGATTGGAGATTACCATGGCCACTAACCATTATGGACACTTCCTCTTCACCAACCTACTGCTTGGTAATGAAAGAAATATAATGTCTCATTATGTGTGAAAAGCTGTCTGGAAACTGGTTATTTGTTCAGGGAGGATTGTTCATACTCAGCATAGATACAAGGAATTTTTACGAGTATTTAATGAAAATGGGAGGTGGCTTACAAGAAAAAAACATTAATGTATCCTTTGTCATTATAGTTTCCTTTAAAATGAGAGTAAGTGATTGGACTGAACAGAGACTTTAAATATTGGTGAGAAAGGAGTTTTAGTAAATGAAAGGAAGAGGAGGACTGTTCTCACATAAGTTGATGGTTTGCAGGTCTGTTGAAGAAGAGTGCCCCAAGCAGGATCATTAATGTGAGTTCAGTGATGCACAAGTTTTGCACAAAGTTGGATCCTGAAGAGTTGAACTTTGAAAAATCGAATTACGGTAGTTTCTTTTCATACAATCAGAGCAAACTGTGCAATGTTCTGTTTACACTAGAACTTTCCAATAAGCTCAAGGGCACAGGTGAGTCTTGTTGATTGATGAATTAGAAACATTACTTAATATCGAAGATTAGTACTGTTTTTGAATTTTAACACTATAAGAAATATGATTAAAAATTTTGCATTATTTACAGTGAACTAAAAACTCAGTAACTTGATATTTCTTTTTAATGTGAACTTAATTTGTATAATTTATTTGAAATTTCTCAGTTGATCTTTATAATTTTCTACCCAATGTGTGTTCTTAGTATAATCATCATGGTTATTTGTTGATAAATTAAAGAAATGTTATATTGACTTACCTTGTAGGTGTCACTTGCAACTCTCTCCATCCGGGTGTCGTGTCCACCGAGATCTATGCCAAGAGCACTGGTATCATTACACACATTTTAGGCGTTGTGTTAAATATATTTGGCAAGGTAATTTTCCTCCTTCATAAGACTGAGTTTAATAAAGTATGAACTTGCGTCATATGACCTCTGATAATGGCACATCTTTTATAAATACTATTTTCATTCATGTTGTTGCTACTTGTTGATTCATCTTCATTATTACAGGACTCCATGCTGGGAGCACAAACAACTATCTACCTTGCTGTGGCAGAGGAAGGGGATAGTGTTTCTGGAAAATATTTTGCTGATTGTAAGGTAAGACAATGTTTGATGATGGTTTCTTGTGTTTTATTTATTGAATATTTATCTCTTAATCTGAACCTCTCTTCTTGATTTTGTAAATATTAGACTATAGGTGAGTTATCTTTAATGACACACTCATGTATACTTCACTACACAGGAGGAAGAGTGTTCTGAGCTGGGGAGACACCGTGGAATGGCTAAGAAGCTCTGGGAAGCAAGTGAGCTGGACGTAAAGCTTATGGAGGAGGAGAAACACTACTAGTAACTAAGGTTGTGAAACTCTGCGCAGATAGAATGAGAGAAATTCAAAAAGTCTTATTTGTGAGAATAGTTAAAAGAAATGTTGTAATTTGTTGGTTAATGAGCTGACCTGAGCCTACTTGTCTAACTTCCATCAAACGTGTTGTGATACTTAATTCCAGATGACTATCAGCATTGTTCTCTATCGAAATGTGACCTACTTAACACTGTATATGAAACAGGAAGTGTGGCTTTGACAGTGCGTTGCATCATATAACCTGGAAGCTGTAATCAAGTTTTTGGCAACCCTTGAAGAACACACACCTGAACCTACACCTGTTGCTGTAATTTCACATAGGACTGAGATAGACACACAGCCACCCTTCCCTTCTGGCACAATTAATATTTGTTATCAAACAAGTTTTGTAAAAGAAAAAAAAATCTAAATATTTTGTTTTTTTGTTGCCACTTCACAATCAAATATATTTGTTGTGAATGAAATGATTGAAAGGAAAATAGTGATGAAGATAAACTGTATCTAAATTTTCTAGATATATAGAAAACCTATGACAGAGTAAACAAAGAAATATTTTGCAGAGTTTTAGGAAAGGTTGGGTTAAGTGAAAGGATAGTTAACATTGTTAGGAGAGTATGTATGTTGACACCAAT
Organism: Metacarcinus magister; assembly: GCA_029783475.1. NCBI lineage: Eukaryota > Metazoa > Arthropoda > Malacostraca > Decapoda > Cancridae > Metacarcinus > Metacarcinus magister. Next base: position 4,111,464 of record JAPQNM010000045.1, on the reverse strand, counting down.
GTTAGATATAAATATAAACAGATTGGGTGAAGAGTGAGATGAGTTCGGCAAGGATGTATTCTATCACCAATCTTATTCAGTTTGTACACAGAATATCTAGCTGTCAGGTTTGAGAAGAATGAATTTAGAAGTGAGAGTTAGGAGAGACCAGATATGCATACTGTTATATGCAGATGAGTGAGTCTGTAGAGGAGCTACAAAGTATATTAGATTGGTAGATGAGTACGGAAGATGTTTTGGTGTAAGATTTAGCAGTGAAAAAACAAGGTAAGGATAGTAAATAGATCAGAAGAGAGGGATGCTACATGGAGACTTGGAGTGAATGAGCTGCAGCAAGTAAGTGAGTATAAATACCTAGGGATGTGGATGAGCCCAAATGGAAGGGAGAAGACAAAGAATGAAAAGAGTATGGTAAAGCAGTGGGTTGGCCGACTAGAGTGCAGCAAAAATGAGGGAATGTAGCTGATTCCCTGCGAGAGGTATGAACAAAAGTACATTGGAACATAAGAAATGAGGAGACTGCAAAAAAACAGTTGATGACCTACACGAGACAGTTCCTTGTCTCCCACCCTTGGAATAATCCAATATTTAACCATCCCACCTGTCATCCCTACCCATACTTCCATCCAAACGTCTTTTAAAGCTACCTATTGACTCAGCACTTACTACGTGTCTACCCAGCCTATTCTAATCGTTCACAACTCCAATATCTACCTATGTCTGTCCTGAATCTAAGTTTTTCTAGCTTGTACCCATTTCCACGTGTCCTATCCTGACTACTAATTTCTAAAACCTGATCAATGGTTCCCTTATTAATTCCTTTTATCCACCTTTTACCCAACCTAAAAATATATGCACCGTGCATATATTTTTTGAAGGGAGACACTGTGTGTATGAACATAAACAGAGAAAGATTAGAGTGGGATGGGAGAAAGTGAAAAAGTGAGATAGACAAAGCAGTGAAATGAGTGGGATTGAGTAAATGAAAGACTGAGATGAAACAAAGGAAGACTCTGGAATGGGTTCAGCAGAGACCAAGCGGCCCCAATGTATGTAAAGTGGTATGATGGAAACCTAGGGAGTTAATTTTTTTTTCTCCAGAGCTACGGCACGTTGTATGGATGTGAATGCAAGAAACTACAGATGAATTCAATAATCTGAGTCCCGCATTAAAATGTGTCAGATGTGTGACACGGGAGAGGACGAAACAATAGAACATGCGATAGTGGAACATGAGAAGTATGACAATAATGAAATGGAAATTATGTAGGTGATTCTAACTGAAATGGGATGTGAAATAAATGAAGTG
>JAPQNM010000045.1:4072655-4102655 GCA_029783475.1 Metacarcinus magister | reverse complement strand
TTATTATTTTTTATTGTTATATATATATATATATTTTTGTTCATTGTTCTTTAATATTTTCAGTTCCACGAGGGCAGAAGGTCACAGAGCACATTGTGATAGGAACACCAGGCAAAGTGGTGGACTGGGCTGTTAAGTACCGATGCCTTGATCTACGAACTTGCAAAGTATTTGTTTTGGATGAGGCTGATGTAATGATTGCTACCCAGGGTCATCAGGTAAGCTTTATTTTTATCTATTTATTTATTCATTTATTTATTTATTTATTTATGTACAAAAAAGTCTTACATTCTTTTCATTTTTTCAGGATCAATCAGTGCGAATTCACAAACAGCTGCCAGAAACTTGTCAGATGATGTTGTTCTCAGCCACTTATGATGATGAGGTAGTAAACTTTGCCCATGCCATCATACAAAACCCTGTCACTCTCCGCCTACGCAGGGAAGAGGAAACTCTGGAAAACATAAGACAGGTTGGTACTCATACAAGAATTATGTCTTCCAGATGGGGATAGAATCAGTTGAATGGTTAATTTAATACTGAATACCTATTGTTTTTTTTGTTAATGTGAGGAATTGACAGATATGTCATCTACCAAATATGGTGCAACCAGATATTGCACCAAAAATAACTTAAACTAGAAATCTCTTTCTCATTAAAAAAAAAAATATATATATATATATATATGGCATTAGTTTGAATGGTTGAGGAGGGTGTAATTAGTTTTCTTTGCACATCCACATTGACAAAATAATAATACATAATCGAATACAAAGATTTATCCGTTTTAGTGCCACATTTTGTATATCCTATGCCACTGAAAAATGTTATTTATATGAAAAAATAGAACCCTGAAAGCATAACATCAATGTGTTGGAAATATGACTATGCAAATACAGGTAAAACCAATTCCCTTTATTCATCCTGACTTGAGTAATGGTGATCATAACATCTAAAAATGGCACAAATTGACAGTGCTGCCTGAGTGAGTCAATTGTGAGGGAAGATAGAGGAACTGAGGGGAGGGAAGGATGCTCTTATTTTTTGAGACCGTCACCCCACAAGGCCAAATTTAGTGATTTTACTGATATATTTGGACCTTTAAGATGCAAATGCTGAGAAGATTTTTGAGACCTTCAAGAATGTGTAGTTGCATGTATTTAAGTTTCTTAGTTCAATCTTGTGTAAACTTGGAAGCAATGCAGATTCAAGATAGCAAGGGGCCTGAACTCCAAAGTGACTGAAGTTTCTACCATAACAGTTACAGCACTGAGGCACTTCTAGCAGTACTTCTTTCACTGACATGGTAGGTCACTCCAAGGCCACTGGACTATCGGAGGCTATGACCCGTGTTTATACTAAATCTGACAACTTATTACCAAATACAGTAAAACCTCTATAATTTGACCTAATTTGGGGGGAGACCTGGGTCGAATTAGCCTAAAGTCCTAATTATCCAATTATTACCTCTAGCCCCTCCACACAATAAGAACTCACTAAAACATGCCAAAACAGCACAGATTGTAGTACTTGTACTCACCAAAACATGACTGATACTGAAGTCAATTAATTACTCATTAATTAGTGTTCAATACTGTAAAAAATCCTATAACTGTGTTGGTTGCAAGTTTGACAATAAGCCTTAGAGACAATCAAGTGCATCTGCAAACTACCAAGGACTGTAAGTTAGATGGGGAAATGTAAACAGTATATTCCAAATGCATAGCGAATGTCCTGCTGCCTTCTCTCAAAGAAAGAAAAAATCAAGTAAATATAGGCAATACAAGAAATAAATAAGTAAGTTAGTATGTAGAGACTGACTGGCTACATATTGATTGCCTGTAACTTTCAGATGTATGTGGAATGCAACAGTGAAGACGAAAAATATCGAGCCATTAGCAATATTTTCTCTATACCAGTTGGAAGTGCAATGTTCTTTTGTCACACAAAAGCCAATGCTGTTTGGTTGGCAAATAGGTTAAAAGACGATGGCAATCAAGTTGCATTGTTAACAGGTATGTTCAAACCTTTCACTAAGTATTAATGGTTTTACTAAGAAATAGTTTTCTTTACATTCTGTAATCTCTTAAGGATAATTAAACTATATATCACTTTACCTAAAGAGGGACAGAGTGAGGGTTTGGGAAGTCCCTCATCTTTATTCTCTCCTACAAGAAGACAGGACACAAAGGATAAGGGGAGAATAAAATCTCCCTGAACCCTAAATAACTTGTATTGGCTACCCTTTTAATGGGGATATATACCAGGTTTATAGATGGATATTTGTATAACTTGTAGACTCTCTAGTGATTCATATTTATTTAATTGTAATTAACCTGATACTGGAAATTTGTATAAAGAAAAAATGGTTTCAATTTATCTGGGTATTCTTTATAAGTTATTTATATATGAAACCAATAGATTTTCATTTGGAAAATTTAATGGTTGATATGGTCTATACATGTATTTTGACTTTTCAGGTGATCTTACTCCTGATGAGCGAGTCCAAGTACTTCTTCGTTTTCGAGAAGGAGCTGAGAGGGTTCTAATTTGTACTAATGTTCTGGCTCGGGGCATTGATGTGGATTCAGTAAGTATGCTGTCATATAAAGACCAGTGTATAATCTAAAAACAACTATGTAATAGAGAAAAATTTTTATAGGAGAGGAGTGCAAGATTATAGTAATAAGACATCTTTAAAACAAAGATTAAGGAGTAGTAATTTTTCCCCGTCACATTTTCCAGTTCATGTAAAGTGCTCTAAGGAAAAAATAGAAAAGTTAACTTAAACTTAAACTTCTAGTAAATTACATAACTTCCCCAACTTCTTCACTATATATAAGATTCCAGATAATTAGCTGTCTGCCTATAGACCACATCATTCGGACTTATTTTCTCCATATACTCTTTTAATCATCGAGGATGTTTAGGCCTTTGTTGTTCATTGCTTCCTTAATACCATCCTTTCCAGTATTCAACTAGTCGTTTTTAAGATTTCCACTAATCTTTTATCTGCTTCAGAACCTTAAATTTTATTTTTTCATTCTTCCTTTTTTATTTATTTATTTTTTCTTTTCTTTTCTTCAACACATCAAAAGGGTACCGGCCAAGGGCAAACTAAAATAGGTTGTCGCCAGACCCTGTACTAAGGACAGTAGGAGAAATAGAGGCAGGGGGTCCAATGAGAGGTGTCTTGCCACTCCTCTTTTGAAAGAGTTCAAGTCATAGATAGGTCGAAAAACAGACAAAGGAAGAGAGTTCCAGAGTTTACCAGTGTTTATATATTGTAATTAAGTCTCCTCTTTCTCTTCTTTCTTTTAGTATTGTCAGTTGCATTTCTTTTAATCTTTCTTCATATATATTAGGTCTTCCAAATCTGGCACCATTTTAGTTGCCAGTCATCATATTCTTTCCAATTTTAGCACATGCTTTTACTTGTGATGGGATCATATTACTTCTGCATATTCTAGTTTTGGTATAATCATTGCAGTTATAATTTTTCTCATCATATCCTTATCTAGGAAGTGAAAAGCCATCCGTATACTTTTTAGCATCCTGAATGTGTCACCAAATATTATTATATGTTTCTCTGATAAGTTATCCTGTATCACCACTCCCAAATCTTTCTTATCTTTTGCTATTGATATAATATTTTGTCCTGATATATATGTCCATGTGGTCTCATTCCACTCTTTCACACACACACACACGCACACGCATACGCGCACACACACACACACACACACACACACACACACACACACACACACACACACACACACACACACACACACACACACACACACACACACTTTTTGCTTCAAGGACCAGAATTAACCAACACTTGTAAATATGTAATGTGAGTTACACAAAGGTTACACATAAGTGGAACTTGCAAATCACCTGTAAAATTATAGGCAGGTGTGACCTGCTATTACAACATGGTACCATGACTATATAATTCTCTTAATTACAGGTTAATCTTGTGGTAAACTATGACCTACCACGAGTACATGGGAGCAGCAGGGCTGATTGTGAAACTTATCTTCACCGCATCGGTCGCACTGGTCGCTTTGGCAAAACTGGCAATGCTATCAACATTGTTGATGGCAGGGAAGATCTGCGTCTGCTAAGAGAGATTGAAGACCATTTTAGTAAGTCCTGCATTAATTGTTATATGTCAATGCAATTTCAGCAAAGAGATTAATTTTGAACTCTTTTAATAAACAGGGCCTTTTACTTTTTCTCTTTCTTTTCTATACATGTATGTGAAAGCCTTGTAAAGATGCAGTCAACCTGAGCTTTTAATCTCTAGCTGACAAGATAAAGTTATTTTATTGCTCACACTAGGCACTCATTGGTCAGTGTTATCAGACAAACAGGCTCATGCATTGAAGTCTCAAATGGCCTCTACTATACATATTTACAAACTTTACTGTTGCCTCTTGTCATAAAATGCTAGATATTTTTGTTGTTGTGGACTAAAAATGTATTAAATAAAGTTCAAGTGTATACTAGTGCTCCTTTAGGCATCTTGCTAAAAGCCTTTTTCTGGTCAATTAGTATGAACAAAAACCGATGCTTTTCTTCCCCAGGAACTTATAATAATGCTGTTTGACAATGAATTTCACATAAGTTGTGCCCCTACTTGGAACAAAATTACACTGGCAATTGTGTTCACTTTTACTCTGATCATACTTTCCTTTTAATTTCTTGTCAGTGGTATATATTGAATATTACACTAAAATTTCAATATATGCAGCTTCAGATAATGTGAACATTTCTTGTTGGTGGTGTATTACACCAAAACTTCAATATATGCAGCTTCAGATAATGTGAATATACAGTCAACTTCATAGAATGTATATACCACATATGACAAGATTTTTGTTTATATAGATATAAAGGTATTACTGCTGTTAATATAGTAATATCATGTGTTGCTTATACTTATAACAACTAAAATAGTTTTAGTCTGTGTAGCTCATGTTGATAGCATCTAAAATTCTGTGCCACATTGTAATGAAACATTAGAAAATAGCATTCTAAAAATGGTATAAATATTTATGTTTTGTTTTTCTTTTCAGATATCAAAATAATCAAATTGGACTACAGTAACATTGATGAAATTGACAAACTTGGAGAAGATTAATCATTAGAAGTGAAAAGTTCTGTTTCTATACAACTTGTCTGTAACCTTTCTGTTCTTTGAAATTGTGAAAACTAAGTATTTTTCCTAAAGTATTGCAGAAACTAAGATGGGAAACCACAGTTTTTATGATTTTGTCATAAATAAATAAAGAAACTAGAACAGACCCACAAGAAACACAGAATTATCAAACTATTGATAAAAGAACTTATTGAAAATAAAAAAGTTGATAAAAGGATTTATTAATTATCAACAAAAGACAGCCACTTTTAAGATTAAGTTATTTGTGATAAATATTATACCGCTTTTTCATGAAATACTTCTAGCACATTGCATGTAAAACTTTTAAGATAAAATAAAGTCACCATTTTTTTGTTTATTTTTTTTCTATGAATGTGATTAATATTCCTGGGAACGTATCTTGCTTATAATAATTTAAGCCTATTAAATGAAATATCCCAATTTACAAATTTTCAATTTATGTACGTTTTTAAAGATACTGCAGTTTGCCTGCACTTGCAGTTATATATATATATATATATATATATATATATATATATATATATATATATATATATATATTCAACAGACCTCGATTGATTTAACGGTCGGATTTAATGGACTACATATACTACCGGACAGTTGGACAGGATCATTCAAAAGTTCGCTACTTGAAACATCTGTCCGCTATATGGTAGAGCGGGCGGTGTGGCAATATATTTTCATGCCATTATTGTTCCCTAATGATATGTGATGTCTATGTGATACACATTTATACCCATAAAATATTCATAACCATATAAATAATTATGTAAGGTAAGTGAAACAATCATTACATTTCATAATAAGATTGCCTTTATATGTGGTAATCTTTGTACCACATGAAAAATACTGGTGTCTGTTCCACCCAATAACAAGCAACGGTCATACAAGTAGCAGACAAAATGATTCCCCATTTAATCTGTTAAGACGAGGTTTGAGTGTAAATATATAGTGTGTGTGTATTTATCGTGTATTTACCTGTTAAAGTACACAGGGCCTAAGCTACATTCATGTGGCCCTGTCTCTGTATCTATATTTGTCCAATTTTTCCTTCAGTTGTACATTCTTTGCCATTGTCACCTCTTCTTTCCATCCATTTCAAGTATCTATACTTACCTAGGGAAAGCTGTACTTTCTTTGCATCGTTTAAGAAAACTCCTTTTTGCAATTTTTTTTTGTCCACTCTACTATCAAGCCTCTCCTTTTCTTATCATTATTTGATGCTTTTTATCTGTTTTCTCCAGGTTCTCAATCAATTTACATATTGTAATTAAATTGCTACTTTCTTTTTCTTCTTTTAGTGTTGCCAGTTGAGTTTCTTTTAATCTTTCCTCATATATTAGATCTTCCAAATCTGACACCATCTTAGTTGCTATTATCTGTATTCTTTCTTATTTCAACACATGCTTCTACTTATGATGGAACCATATTACTTCTGCATATTCCAGTTTTGGCCTAATCATTGTAATTAAAATTTTTCTCATATCCTTATCTAGGAAGTGAAAAGCCATCCGTATATTTCTTAGTATCATGAATGTGTCATCAATTATTTTATCTATATGTTTCTCTGGTGATAAGTTGTACTGTATTACTCCCAAATCTTGCTCTCTATAGTCTTCAAGTTTTGCAGCTCACTGATATGTCAGCTTCAGAAAAGCTTATTAAATATTAAAATCAGTAAACTTGAAAAAACATATAAAAGGAATTAATGAACTGAAAAAAAGTACAATAATGGATATGCTGTACCAGGCGAAGCCATGCCATTTCACTGCATTCAGACAATTGGAATGCGTTTGGTACCAAAACAAAACCCGTACACTTGTGGTGTCGTTGTTGTTAGCATGAATACTCTACCTCTCTTGCTTTTTATTCCAAACACATAAAGTATAATTATTATTGGTAGTGATACAAGATATTTCAGTGAATGGAAAAACACTGTTTGGGAGAGCAATGAACTGGAGTATCATTGTGTTTGATGCAGCTCTACCATCGGTACATATCCCACTCAGTATTTTATACATCTAAAGTGAGTCAACTTTCGTGTGTGTATTGTAAGGGTGTTGTCTTCGGTTTGCCTATCATTACTGCTATACAATTTTCTGTAGAATTCCTCTGCTACCTTGATCAACCCATTTTTATTATTTGTAATCTGACCGTGTTCATCTTTTAAAGTAAACTGTTGCTTTTTGCTAATGACAAGTGTTCTTGCAAGCTTCATACTTGTTCCCTTTTTTAGTTTCCTCAATAATTTTCATATTGTATTTTCAAATGTCATCAGTTTTTCTCTTGTTTATGGTCATAGTTTAGCCATATATATATATATATATATATATATATATATATATATATATATATATATATATAATATATATATATATATATATATATATATATAGAGAGAGAGAGAGAGAGAGAGAGAAGAAATTTTTTTTTATATATATATATATATATATATATATATATATATATATATATATATATATACAATGAAATACAAAAATATTAACAATATTATGACAATTGTAATTTATTAAGATGCACAAATTGTCGTTTCCCATGGATGTAAGCCAAAGCATGATTGTTCATTACTGGATGAACTAGTACTACATGAACCAAAGGCGATTTAACGTGCAAATAGAATGGTAATATTGTTATGTAGTCAGAAAGTAATAGAATGGTATTCATCACGACAATAATGATAATTTTGGTGAAAGACAAAGAAAAACATAATAAAATACACAGACTATATAGACACCTCATCGTTTTGGTGTTCAGCTCGCTATACACTCCTCTCTATCACTTCGTAGTTAAACCAAGGCTTTTATAATTATTTTTATATAATCCTTGTGTTAAACAGTGGTTTGGCTACTTCAATATTCCCCAACACTAGCGTGGCTGCCTCTGTCTTTTACCTTTTATTTTTGCGGGACTTTCAACCATATTACCAGTACAGTTTGCGTGTAAACTACATGATCGAATTTTAGAGGAAGGGTAAAAATTTTAATAACAAAATGATAACATGTCTTAGTTCAGAACCGAAAAGATTGGCGTCTACTCCATTTCTCCATGCGAGGCCTCTTATTTGTTCAACCTCAGTCCTCTCCCTTTTTAGGCATAATTTTCTCTCCATTGGTAGAACTATTATGGCACTTTTTAAATCTTTTTTTTATTTGATTATTCTAAGATCTACTTTACAATTTTCTTTATATCATGTTTCAAGCCTTTGTCTTACATACAGAGCTTCTTATTTTACTTGGTCTCTCAAAACTTCGAAGGTGGTTTGTTTGTTTTTTTTTTTTTTTTTTTCCGTGACGCAGGTAGGCTCAATGAAGGCCCTAGACTCCTAGAGACATGGGGCATAGCGAGCCAATTATTTTTTCAGTAAAGTAGGCAATCCAGATCTTTGTCTTCAGTAGTAGCAGACAATCGTTCATTACACCTGTATATTTCACTTCTTCCTAGTGAGTAATGTTTTTAGTTTTTTTTCCTTTGTGAAATACTCATGTATAGTGTAATTATTGTCGACATCATAATCAACATCATAGCCTTTCTGATTCAACTGCAGAACAAAGGCATTTCCCACACTTCACCACTCATTTATATCAGCCGCCCGTCTATTCCAGGCAACACCAGCAAAACTTCCTATCTCATCTCTCCATCTAGTTCTCTGTCTGCCCTGTCTTCTTTTATTATCCCTAGTTTACTTTCTGTTCTAGTTATTCATTTATTAACTATTTGGTGCATGATGTGAACGCCCAATGTCTATTTTTTTTCTTTTGAATGTAGTGAAGATGTTTTCAACGTTGGTCTGCTCCCTAATCCATGATGCTGTATTCCTATATCTCCGTGTAATGCCAATTATTATCATCTCCATTCCCCTTTGAACACTAGTTTTTGTTCCAGTATTTTCGTAAGAATCCAGGTTTCTGATCCATATGTTTATACTGGTAGAATGCATTGATCGTAAACCTTTGCCATTAATGGAAGTAATAGATTACTTATCATACTATTATGTTGTCTACCAAAAGCACGCCATTCCATTCCTACTATTTGTTTTAAATAATTTTCAGGATCTGGACTTGCACTTTATTTTCTGTCTTAAGTAAAAATATTCGTGAACGCCTTTAATTACTTCATCCTCTACTTTAATTTCATGGTTTGGTATGTATAGTTGTTGAATTAGTTTTTTTCTTGTTTATAATTTGTCCTACTTTTTTGTTTTGTCTGTACAATTGCAACATCATCCATTGTAGTTCATGCATAGATTCACTCATATGAGAAGTTGAGAGCAACATCAGCGGCAAACATAACATTATTTAGGTATTCTCTAGTAGCTTAATTCCTACCTGTTGAGGTTTCCTCCAAGTCGAAGGCTTTTTCATAGTTTATGAAAGCCATGCATAGTGGTTTAATCTATTCTGCATATTTTGCCCCTATTCGATTGCTGACATGAATGTGGTCAGTTTTTTAATAACAACTCGGAAATCCTGCTTGAAGGAACACTTTTAGATCACATAGGTGTAGATATTCCAATGGCATTAGACAAGGAAGTACTATATCATCTCCCTGTTTGTAATTTGTACATTGATTATTAACGTTGCCTTGTCTGATACCTGGCTTGGTTGTTACAGTCATACTAAGTTCATGCGCTCAATAAGTGATATGGATGACACTTTTCCTAGCCTTTGCAGCGAAAGGATTACGTACAACACCTGATAATACAAGTATCATGGTTAAGCTGACACTCATAAGAACACCTATAGATAATATTAAATCTATATGCATGGTTATCCCTCTTAAAAGTTTTAAAGTTACCGTAAGCCAGTTCCCTTATACTTAAAGGGATGTTATATGCCCTGTGTGGTCTGTACCAGATCAGTTTGCACAGAATAATTTTCTGTTCACGGTGCAACATAATATGATTAATATTATCGCAGTAAGGTAAACCTCTCATAGAGTCATAGTAAGGTAAACCTCTCATAGAGTCGTTACTTACCATCGATATTGTCCCAGTCAATGTTCCTTTAATCAAAGTCTCCCATGATACACAAAACCAATAAATTTACATGTCCATTATACCTCTTGCATTTAAGGGTTAAGGTTAAGTGGGGGCACACGCTGTAGCTGCGCGTAGCTGCGGGCACTCATTTCCCGTCACATTGGCCTTTGAGCCTGAGGTGGAAATTAATCCGTTACTCCGGGACACGGGGCTACTGTGATATTCGAGTTGCCACAGTTTACTTGTCCAAGGTTTTTTACCTAGATGCCCATTTAACGACTTTTAACTCGTTTTGGGTAAGCTTTGCGCCGACTGTACTCGTCCGGAATCGAACTCGAGCCAGCGGAATCGTAGTCATACATGCTAACCACTGCACCACTGAGGCGCATGTAGTTAAGGGTTAGCGTCCCATTTAATACAAGAGGTATTAATTTGGTAAATTTATTGCGTCAAAGACGCCAGACTATGACTATGACAGTACAGAATAGTGCAGCAAAACTTGTTATACAGAAACATTAACATTAAACCCACCCAAACGGGGGTATTGAACGAGAAATTCGTCGAGATTATCTCCAACTAAGAGATGGCGACATACATCCAGGAGAGGACCTCAAGGCAGAAGTTCACGGACTGCAGGACAGTGGAGACGGTAGTATTCCAAGGTGGTGGTGTTGGGTGAGTGACAGGTAACAATAGGAGTAGTACGGCGCGTCCTCCGTCCCAGCGACCTCTGTGTATCCCCCGTTGTGTCTCCTGACTATAGCAGACCGCGACGACGATACCTGTAACGATGATGGCGAAAGGCATCATAATAAGGAATTGAAACACTGGCAGTCTTCTCAGCGTCCCTGCATGCGACGATGTAAGGGAAGCGGCTGAACGAATCGTGGATAAATAGAAGGAAAGGGAGGGAGAAGCTTTAGCACCATAAATAGGGAGATTACAGGCTTCCTTGGCTATCCCGACCCAGTGCTAAGGAGATAATACGGTACACAACAAGGCGACAGATGGGAGTGGGAAGGCCTCGCTGACCAAGAAGGCTAACAACGTCATGCAAAAGGTAAGTGGAATGTACCCCTGAGTAATGAAAGGATAATTATAACCAACACGTTGACCATTATTATGGCAAATACCATATAATTATATAATACCCAACAAAGCCTGTAGTTTAAATAATGTGAACAACTAACTATATGCATACATATTGTATTCCTTTAGTTTTACAATAGCAAACTAGAGATTTGGTATTTTACATCTTCACCAGAACGCTCTAGAGAATTAAGGGTTATATTTTTGCATTACCTGATGCATTTTGAGATGGTTTTCTCAATTACATTTCCGTCGCAAATTCTTAGTTTGTGAGATATTCAATGTTTTCTATGAGAACTTCTCTTCGAAAAGTAAAGTTTAGTTTGGTTTGGACAAGGTTCTGTTATTTGTCAATATAGGTTGATGATTGGTTAATTTAGGTTATGTTATATTCGATTAATTTAGAAGCTATCAAATGTTCTCTATGACCAAAAGTAGGGAGTTGGACGAGGTGCAGACGCCATTTTATTTTGTAAACAGATGCCACTATGGTGAATATGTAAAACTTTACCAGAGATTCTTTTAACCTTCAATAACAGATTCTTGTTACACAGATGCACATTATTAGTATATACATATACAACAATTGTGACGAGTAGTCAATGTAATTACCAACTATAAATTGGTAGTAGTGTTTTGATCGACACTTGCACCGTCAGTGTCGTTTGATCATCCCGTGGAACCCTTCGACGAGGCAGTTCCAGCCAGGCACGGCAGGCACGGCAGACATCCAGCTCACGGACACACTTCCTCACACTATGGATTCGCTTTTGTTGGCTTCTTAATAGTAAATTGAATATCATTGATTTTTTTTAAACGTCCATACATATACAGCAACCATCTATCAAAGGATTGGTTTACTATTGTAAGAAATAAGAAATTCAGTATGTAATTACGTAGTTAGTTGTTCGGATAATTCTAAATTATAGGTATTGTTAGGTGTTGTATGTTAATAATATACAACTTATCATAGGTTACCATATGTTATTTATGTAGAAGAATAGCAATGAGATATACACTGCAGTCGAAAAAAAAAATCAAATCGCCTTTGAAAGTAAGAATTGTATCATTCTATTGTGTATCCTTAGTACAGATGCACTGCCTCCTACAGCTCTCATGTTCTTCATCCACACACACACACACCCACACAAACACACACACACACACACATATATATATATATATATACATGGGCACTACCGCAGCCAGAAGCCGATAAAATTAATATATTCTACAAAAACCACATGTCCTCCACGTACGTACTACATAGGAGACAAACACCAATAAAGAAAATACTGAAAGAGAATGTGATGACCACCAATCCCGAAACACAACTCAAACTTACATATATATATATATATATATATATATATATATATATATATATATATATATATATATATATATATATACACACACACACACACACACACCATTAATACGCTTATCGCAACATGTGAGTAAATCAGCGAGAAGTGGCAACTAACACGAGACCAGCAGCTGGAAAGTCACTCCACTACCACCACACCACCACGGCACCACCAACACATCAGTGTGGCTGCAGCAACGCGAGTGAGAGGTACGCTGGGCTACTTCTCGAAAAGTACCGTCTGCTTCTCTTAAATCTGCAATATATTGGTCCTCAGTTTAGATACTGGAAATAAGTATGTAATTCTGCAGTGATATGAACATATTTTTGAAAATCGTGGTTGATATGTAGAACACAGGATACCGTAAGATCGTTGACATTACCAGAGGTGGCTGTGGCCACTTTCGGTACGTCGTGTCAACCTTCTGTTGATAACTCCCTTTAAATGCCCGGGTCAGTATGGTGTGTTAGAGGTGAATTGAACAACTCGCACCCTTTGTCTTGACCCAGTCTGTCATCCAATGTTGGTGATTGTTAGACAACGAGGAGGTTGCAGAAATTCAGTGTGAAGATTAGAAATTAACGTCAGAAGCAGGATCGTGGAAGTGTGATTAAAACATGGATATATGTCTTGAAGCTGAGAAGTTTTTGTGATGCTTCTCAGACCGGTGATAAATTTTCACATCAGTCTCACAATTTACAGTATTAACAATAGAGCTTGAAGACGTTCAGTAGAAAGAGGAAACTAGATCATTGTGTATGTCTGCTTCAGTGTGCTCACCAGCACCACGTCAAGGTGATGAGGCCCGAGACACCGTGGAGTAATAATGCAATGATCATCATTGGAGCGTCAGACGTCATAGAACACAACTTTGCAGAGATAGCTCTGACATATCAGGTTCAGCGTGTGGAGTGAACACTGAACGACGAGACCAGAACGAAGTGAAGGTAAACTACAATGTCTGGCGGGCGTCTGAGTGGGCGACGGCGTGTGGGCATGCCAGTTCCTTCCGCCAGGCAGTATTCACTTCATGACTTCGATATCGTGAAAACAATTGGTAAGTAATGCTTAATGTGTAGTGTGTAAGACTTAGTGGTTCAGATGGAAGTTTGCGTATTCATTAGGGAAGACCTGTTCATATAACAGGTATATCATCTTACACACATTTATTAACCTGTGAGTGAATTGTAGGAATACACATATGTATAGATGTTCATCAGTGTATGCTAGTTGTGCATGTCATTTTATTTATGTTTATATTTATATACTTATAAGTATTTTTTCATAATGACAATATTTCAAATGAATTCTATAGTGAGTGTAATATTATGTTATTTATTGCATTCATGATTATGAATAACCTTTTGTCGTGTCATTATTTTTTGACATTGACATCAATTGTTATATATATATATATATATATATATATATATATATATATATATATATATATATATATATACGACCCTTGGAGAAGGTTCTCGCGCATCTGGTGTGAACCTTAGAACATATCGGGTGCGGGAAGGGTGAGGGCATGAGTTAAGTATGAAGCAGCAGGGGTAAACCTTAGGACTTGTGGATACGACCGTCCCTATTTGAGTGAGTGACCTCTGACGCACAGTGTTTGAGCTGGGTGTACTTCTCTTCTCCTATTGTGGCCTAGGGTGAGTGTATATGTGTCTTGTCTTGGTTATCCCATTCAGGGGAATAACATCCTGGTGGTGGGGCTGCAAGAATACTACCGTGAGAGGAGTGTATCTATATGTACGTATATGTGTATGCGTGTCTTGTCTTGGCTATCCCATTCATCATGATGGTGGGGGCTGCAGGAATACTACCTCCGTAATCCTTACGGAAAGTAAAAGGCGACCAAAAGGGACGGAGCGAGGGGTCTGGGAAGTCGTCTCTCCACTGTATTCTCTCCTATGAAAAGACAAAGCACATAAGGTAAGGGGAGAGTAATGTCTCCTTAAACCTTACACGCCTTGTCTTGATTATATACCTCCTGTTAAGGGAGATATATCGGGTGTATATATATATATATATATATATATATATATATATATATATATATATATATATATATATGTATATGTGTGTGTGTGTGTGTGTATTATATCGACTGTGAAACTGTTAGTTGTGGAGACTTCTTTTTTCTGAACATTGTGTTTGATGGACACGTCCGTTCGCGAATCTTGTTCAAGGTCACCACCTCCCAGCTGTCAGTTTCCAAGCGCTGCATGCTTGAGGTTAACTGGAATGTTACCGCCCTGAGTGTGTATTTACCTAGTTGTAGTATACAAGGCCTGAGCTATACTCGTGTGATCCTGTCTCTGTAGCTAAATTTCTGTTTCCTATGGTTTTGTGTGTGTGTGTGTGTGTGTGTGTGTGTGTGTGTGTGTGTGTGTGTGTGTGTGTGTGTGTGTGTGTGTGTTTGCCAAATTGTAATAGGCAGGACTTGAACTATACTTGTGTGGTCCTGTCTCAGTATCATTATTTGTCCAGTTTTTTCTACAGTTGTAAAACATTCTTTGCCATTATCAACTCTTCTTTTAGTCCATTATATATATACATATATATATATATATATATATATATATATATATATATATATATATATACATATATATATATATATATATATATATATATATATATATATATATATATATATATATATATATATATATATATACTTCTTTGGGGAAAGCTGTACCCCTTTTTTTTATTTTTTTTATTAGTGTCCCCTCAATATCTTGCCTCTCATTTTCTTAGAAATTTTGTATCTATTGCCTCCAGGCTGTTAATAGGGTATTTAGTCATCATCATCAGCAGCAGCAACAGTAACAACCTCTCTGCATTCCACTGCAGGGCAAGGACTTTCCAACTTTTTCCACTCATCTCTATCGACTGTCTGTCTATTCCTGGCCACTTCAACAAAACTTCCAATCTCATCTCTCTATCTTGTTTTTGTCTGCTCTGTCTTATTTTTATCATCCTAGCCTGTTTGGTTGCCAATTTGTTACTCTAGTTGTGCATCTATTGTCTGTTTGGCGCATGATGTATCCTGCCATGTCCATTTTTTTTTATTCATTATAGACAAGACAGGATGTTTGTGACGGTGATCAATACAAATAGTTGAATGGGATGGCAACTGATTGGTTGAATGGTTTGGACCTTGATAGTATAAACCCAGTTAAGAGTCTAACAATTAAAACCACAACAACAATATTTAGTTTTAACTGGGTTTATACTACCAAAGCTTCAACCACTCCTCCATTCAGTTATCATCCCATTCAACTAGTTGTATCTTACCTCTGTCGCAAACATTGTTAGGTATGTAACAATGACTAATATTTGACAAGTGTAATACTTGCTTGTAAAGTTTTTTTCGGTTGATTTTCCATAGTTCTCTGACGATTTAGCCATATATTAGTACACGACACAAGTATTTTCCGGCCAGGAGTTACCGTCGTGCTTGTAGACCTTCAGTGGGGAAACTTGGTTGATAGTAGTGACACAGCACCTTCCTCGTGCTTTGCCACCAACTTACCAATCCTGTTTGGCCTCACCTGAGGCGGCATCAAAAATCATGCCTTGGGTTTAGTAATCTGTCGTCGACATAGTAAAAATAGATCGTTAGAGCCAGGTGACTGAATAGTGATACATCAGCTCGGCTCTACCACATGTATCCGATGAGGGAGCTAACGTTCTGATTAACCCTGCTAGGTTGAGACCACGTGGTTTTAAGTTTGTTTGTTTGAGAGAGGATTCCTTAACCGTCCAGTCACCACACAGGTTCATGAGGAAACATTGGCTGGATGATGTGTGATGTGTTGCCAGAAGGCCTTCATTGGCTGGGTGACTTAGACTCTCTTGATATGGTAACGTATGGGATGAGAGGAAGAATTCACAAAAAGTCATTGATTATTTAGTGAACCCAATAATAGGTGGCAGCAGCCGCAGTGTATTAGTGACATCGGTGGTTGTTCATTCCGACCATTTTTGAACAGATGGTTAAACACTTTAGATGTGACGGCCAGCTCGGAAGTTTTTTTTTTTTTTTATAAGAAACTGGTGAACTAAATCCCATATCATGATGGCATTTTTCATGACATAATTTTTATTTGAAGAAACCTTGCATCGCCGGACTTGCAATATTTGTCTGCTTCATGAACATATTAAAAAGGTTCTGAAAACTTTCAAACACTTTACCATGAACATTACAGCGGTATTGTAATTAATGTTATTATCATTATTATCATTATCATCATTATTGTTATTATTATTATTATCATTATCATTATTATAATAATAATAATAATAATTACTACTATTATTATTATTATTATTATTATTATTATTATTATTATTATTATCATTATTATTATTATTACATATCATTATTAGTGTAATCGTGGGGCGCTCGATTAACAATTGAGATGTCTTGGGCTGGAATCCCGGTAGGCTGGAGACAAAATGGGCTTATCTTCTTAAATGCTGTAGGCCTAACCTCTATTCACCTGGCACAAAAATAGGTACGGGACGTAAAGCCGAGGAGTTGTGAGCTTGCAATCCTGGCAGGAGCGGAAAGCTGGGCATCCTGCACTCCTATATGCGAGTTATTCACTATGGTCTGGAGGATCACGCGCTGGACTCGTGATCGTCAGTCATTACCTTCCCCGAAAGAGCTCCGAGCTCGTTGAGACGGATCTATGGGTAAGGCTAAGACCTCTCACACATCAAACATCCCCATCACCTTGCTCAAGGAGGACATTAATCGCGCCCTGTCGGGTGAAATTCCTTAGCGACCTGAGCAGGGTTCGAACCCACCCCTTGTGCTGATAGGCCAATACTACTAGAATAAAGCTGGTGAAAATAGGCTTTTAGCAATACCGTATGGAACGTAACAAATGTTTGCATAGGATTTATCTAGATGCTGAAGCTATCGTTAAAAAGCTTGCCAAATGGTACTTACACACACACACACACATGTACACACACACACACACACACACACACACACACACACACACACACACACACACACACACACACACACACACACACACACACATGTACACACACACACACACACACACACACACACACACACACACACACACACACACACACACACACACATGTACACACACACACACACACACATACACACACACACACACACACACACACACATGTACACACACACACACACACACACACACACACACACACACACACACACACACACACACACACACACACACACACACACACACACACACACATATATATATATATATATATATATATATATATATATATATATGTACACACACACACTGCAGGGGACATCCAGTGAAGAGCACAAGATTTGTGTTGTTACAAAACTATTCATTCTGTTTGAAGTAATATTGAGGTGGGAGTGAACTATTGCTTAATGTATAGGACCATCTCAATGCAGGACGTGGCGAGCAGCCTTCCTCCTTAACCCTGTTGATGTCCTGCTTCCCGCCACCAGGTGACAGCCGATTTGACTGAGGCTCTGAGGCCGTCAGGGAATGCGTGTTTTTGTTTGGGTAATGTAATACAATGCCATTCATTGGTGCTTATCTGTAGGTAAGCACAAACGAAGGTTTACCTCAAGAATGGCCTTATAAATTATCTCCTATTTTCCTATAGTACTGTATATTTGAACAGCATTTCCGTGTAGATTAATTGAAGTTAGTTTATTAAATGGTTATAGTGTTATAGTGCTATAGTGCCTCTCTTCATCTGAAACCGGCACTGGACATAGGTATGCCTCAATGTTGTGTTGCTCTGCTTGCCAAAACGCGTATTGAATTTAAAAATAATGATGCGCAGTTTCTGCTCTGTCCTGTGCTGTGTGGACTGTTTCCTGTTTCCCAATGTGTGTGTGTGTGTGTGTGTGTGTGTGTGTGTGTGTGTGTGTGTGTGTGTGTGTGTGTGTGTGTGCGTGTGTGCATATATATATACGTCAGGTGTCACGTCTCTGTTAGGTAGGGGAAGGGGTTCCGTTCACATGTTTATTAAATAGGATGGAGTCTTAAGCTTTTTCATCTCATCACTTTCCTTCCTTTAATTGACTCTATTCAATCTCACATTCCGCTGCAAGATTACTTTCTTTTGTTTGTACCGTTAATTGCATTGTTACTGCTCTTCTGAACTTTCTAACTGCATGCCTCCCCTCTCCCAAGGCTCCGTTGTACAAGAGTTTCTACTTACGTTCAACGCTATTCTGTCATCTCACTATTTCTAAAATGAACCAGTATCTTCACTCTTTCATCCCGTTCACTGATAAACTCTGGAAGCATTTGCCTAATTATGTTTGTCAATCTTTTTACGCCTTAAGTACTTTAAAGAGAGGAATACCAAGAGACCAAAACTGACAAATCCTTACAAATTTTTTCTAAATACTTCTGGGAGCGACAATTGATCGGACTTTTTTTCTTTATAATATGTTTAACCTTTAGATATCATTGCCTGTAAACAAAAATGAAACCAGTTAACAAATGTCCCGTGGAAAGATATGACATTATAAATGGATTATGTGACACACGCACGGAATCAGACAGTCACTTGTTGTGGTGCAGCCATACAAGTATATAATCATACAACCCTCGCGGCCGCCTTAATAAACTTTATAATATATATTACAACCTCATGTTCACTGGAGGTATGAATTTTAGTTTGATAGATTAAGTGGGACTGTATATGCCCCGTGATGAGAATAATGAGTATACTTGTGTGGTATTTAATGCTGGAGAGAAATGGTGGTGGAATGTGGAGGAGTGGAATGTTGTTGTTTTGGTGGTGGTGCAAATGTGATGACACACACGCACACGCACGCACGCACGCACGCGCACACACACACACACACACACACACACACACACACACACACACACACACACACACACACACACACACACACACACACACACACACACACACACACGACAAAAGCAGTTACCTAAGTGTGTTTGCAGAATATGAAGACTTACTAAGGAAGATAAGAAACCTCAAGGATTGTGAAGGGTTGTAAAATTTATTAAACAAGATATATGAAAAGAGTAAGACATGGGAGATATAATTTGATTTATGAAAAATGTCATGTATTGAAAATTGGAAAGAGTTAAATGAGAGCCACATGGATATATAAGTTAGGACAAAATATTTCATCCATAGAAAGAGGAGAGAAAGATATGGGAGTGATTATACAGGATAACTTATCAGAAAAACATGTAGATAAGATATTTGGTGACACATTCAGGATGTTAAGAAATATACGGAATTATACTTCCTAGATAAAGATATGATAAGAAAAATTACAACTACAGAGATTAGACCAAAACTGGAATATGCAGAAGTAATATGATGATCCCCTCACAAGTAAAAGCATGTGTTGGAATTGGAAAGAATACAAAGAATTGCAATTAATTAAGATGGTGCCAGATTTGGAACTCCTAACAGATGAGGAAAGATTTAAAGAAATGCAACTGACGACATTAAAAAGAAGAATAGAAAGAGAAGACTTAATTGCGATTTATAAATTGATGAGCAACCTTGAGGAAACCGATGGAAAAAAGGAAAAAAATCTGACTATGAAATTAATTGGAGAGGCTGGGTATTTGAGGGGACACGAAAAAATTGCACATAGGAATTTTTTGAACGACATAAAGGATAACTTTCCCCAGAGAAGTATAGATACTTGGAATGGACTGAAAAAAAGGTGATATTGGTTAAGAATTTACCAATTAAAAGAAAAAAACAGGAGAAATATAGATACGGAGACAGGACCACACGAGTGTATATGGGTCAAGGCTTGTATACTACAATTATAAGGTAAACACACACACACACACACACACACACACACACACACACACACACACACACACACACACACACACACTGCCATACAAAAGACTACGTGCTTCCCTTCACGCGTCCACTGTCGGTTTTCTCCTTATAAGTGCTGCGTACGCTCGTGTCCTGAAAAATACTTAGGTGTTTCCAGTGGACACGTGACCTTGAAATAGAAGCGGCCCCAAACCTGTACTTGCGGACCTTATCTCTCTCTCTCTCTCTCTCTCTCTCTCTCTCTCTCTCTCTCTCTCTCTCTCTCTCTCTCTCTCTCTCTCTCTCTCTCGTAATCGATCAGGCAGGTGATCTGAGGAGGTGATGCATGTCTGAGACGCATCAGCTGTAACCACCTCCACCTCCACCTCCACCTCCACCTTCCCCTCCCAACACCTTTCCTCGAGGCCTCGGCTTATTGGCTCGCATGATTAATCTCGTGTTTGGTTTTACTCGTTACATTATTGATCTCGATGGAGTTCTTTCCCCAAATGCCTGACTCGTTCAAACTCCCCCCCCAAAACAAACTCCCACCCCCAAGCCACAGCCATTTCCCATGCCTCCCCGTCCCCCACCCCCCCTCCTCGTAGGCAGCATGAAGCTCCTCGTACACGTGACCAGTGACGCCGGTGGCAGTTTTATTTTCATAACCTTTCGTACGGGAGGGTCGGCGAGGGTGAGTCTTGCCTCTCTACACACTTGGTATGACACCTTCGCCTCTAGAAGTAGGATGTGCACCTTCTGGTAATATATATCTAATGCATCGTCATGTATTGCAACAATTAGCGACCATTTATGTAATCAGGACTGTAATTAAAGTCTCGTAATGAACCAGGTAAAGATGTAATATCACAAAACTTGGGACTCTATGAAACATCAGCATTCATCTCCTAATACTGAATGATTACAGCTGGCATGACAAACATTCCGGGCACGGGTATTTTAGGAGCCTGGGCAGGTGGAAGGTAGTAGTGTACAGTACATACCAATTAGTGACCGGCCACTACCCCCACCCCCCACACCCCACACCCTCTAAGAGCCGTCAATTACACCTGGTGAGGCTGTCACATCCTTGTTATGGTCTTCAATTAAAGTATAGGCGCTGGCACTAGGCTGCGAGAGATATATACCCTTGAAGAAGCAACCAGCTATTCGTAACTCTCTCTCTCTCTCTCTCTCTCTCTCTCTCTCTCTCTCTCTCTCTCTCTCTCTCTCTCTCTCTCTCTCTCTCTCTCTCTCTCTCAAAGTTTATATAAATCTAAATATGAGGTGTTATTTTATTGATAAGATGAAGTAGCATAAAGATAGATCGTAAAAGTTAAGATATCAAGAAAGAAAAAAATAAAGATGCTGGAGGATGAAAAAGAGATAAATTCGGCGAAGTATTTTATTCTTGCTCAAATCGAAGTTAATTAAAGGAGAGAGAGAGAGAGAGAGAGAGAGAGAGAGAGAGAGAGAGAGAGAGAGAGAGAGAGAGAGAGAGAGAGAGAGAGAGAGAGAGAGAGAGAGAGAGACTGACTTTAATGTGAGAGACCCCAGCCAGCATGGGAAGCCTACTAAAGACTAACACAGAAAACCAGGTATTATAGGTATATTGAACGAGAAATTGGTTGTCTTCAATAATTCGATCCACTACTAAAATAACAACGTGGAATTGGCTTCTTCTTTACGATATTCTTTTCAACCACGATTTTATTTATTTTTTTATTATATTTTCGACGTTAAATGCGCATTGTGGTCGATGTGTTGCTATCTGTTTCTTGGGTCACACACACACACACACACACACACACACACACACACACACACACACACGTCCATAGTAGACAAACATTGCATGTGTCTGTCTGTGTTCTAGCACTTTTCTGTTAACTCAATAAAAAGGATTGGTACCCGACCTTTCTTTCTCCCTCTTCTCGCCTCTCCTCGCCTCTCCTCTCCTCTCTTCTCATCTTCGTCTTCCCGAAACAATAGCCCTTTTGTGTGAGGCAGCCGTGCACAATTTCAGCAGCGGCGTGAATCGAGGACCATGTTGTTGGTTGTTTTATATATGACCGAGGACGGGCGGGTATGAGGTGGCCGTGGATAGTCACGGCCTGGCTCAAAGCACTGTCTGACTGGCGAGATTAACAATGAACAGATTGTGAGTTGTTTTTGAATGCTAACAGAGACCAGTGTTCACGAGGTGGCATAAAGGATTGTGCCGTCACGGTCACCAACCCTCGCACTGCTCACTCTGTTTGTTGTTCAGTGCAAGATCAAGTTACATATCTATATATATATAGATATATTTATGTATATTTATACTTATTTATTTATTTATTCATCTATTTATATATGTATTTATTCATTTATTAGGTAACGAACAAGTAAAGGTAAGAATCAATGGAGGAATCAATGCTTGTGGTCATGGTGGGTATTATAGATTATTGCAGGTGTGGGACACATGCTATAATGTTCCGTTGTGCAGCGATGATCATGAAGGACTGAGGAGTGGAGACGGGGAAGGGGAAGGGGAAGGGGGGGAGGGGGAGGGAGTGCTTTACCAGGATGCATGCTCCACCGAACACGCTACCACCACTATAACTGAATTATCATCATCATTCGCTTTTAGTAAACCTCATCCACTATTCTATGCCTTTCAATTTTTCACTTGTTTAATGCCTCAACTTCCCTACTGTAAGCCCGCCTCTTAGCAAAGCAGACTCACAATCCTTTCCCCTTCTCGTAGCACAAGGCTCGTGACCCCCAGCCAGAGTCGTATTAGGGATCACGACCTTAGCATGACTCGTAGCAAGACTCATGACCTCAAAATGGAGAGCCACACCAGACGAAGCCTCATAGTATGCTGCGGTAGTGACGCAAACTAACCCGTGCTGGGGTTTTTCTTATTTATTTTTTTATTTATTTATTTTTTTTTTTTACCACCTAGGTTATAGCTGTTCTATTACTCATCACACTTGTGGCTCTCGTGACGGATGGTGAGTCGGCGGGGGGAGGGGGAGAGGCAGTCATTGTGTGTGGGTGGGTAGGTGAGTGTATGTGTGTGTGTGTCTGTGTAGTGATTGTATGTGTGCTTTTGGGGGCAGGAGTAGTGATTGTGTGTGTGTGTGTGTGTGTGTGTGTGTGTGTGTGTGTGTGTGTGTGTGTGTTTGTGTGTGTGTTTGTTCGTATTATAAATGCGATGTAACGTTGTGATCGTATAAGTGGGAAATAACCTTGTGATAATATGTTCGAGTGTTTGTAGTGTTGATAAGGAGAGAGAGAGAGAGAGAGAGAGAGAGAGAGAGAGAGAGAGAGAGAGAGAGAGAGAGAGAGAGAGAGAGAGAGAGAGAGAGAGAGAGAGAGAACGGTACGTAAAAAAGAAGCGTAAGATGACTGCGAGAAAATTAATGTGAACAGATGGGCGGGGGAGGCGGGAAGCGAAAAGAGACGGAGAAGCAGGAAGAGGAGGAGGAAGAGGAGGAAGAGGAGGAGGAGGAGGAGGAGGAGGAGGAGGAGGAGGAGGAGGAGGAGGAGGAGGGAGGAGGACACCACTATAGCCTACCACACAGCCCTCCTCACCTCATTACGGCTTGCCAGCATTCACCTCATCTCCTTGGCAGGACCCCCTACTGCACCTCACCTATCATTCCCTGCGCCCCTTAAATAGTCTGACACACACACACACACACACACACACACACACACACACACACACACACACACACACACACACACACACACGTACACACACACGTATAGTAACCTACTCCCAAGTTGTTTAAAAATACTGTGACCTACTCCGCGCAATTTAAGTACGTAGTAAGTGACCTCCTTCCATTCCGTTTCATTAAATACATAAAATTACCTGGTTCCACGCAATCTTAAGAAGAGTGACCTCCTCCCGTGCAGTTGAAGTATGTTGAGTGCTCTGCTTCCGCACGCATTCCCGTCATCACGTGTTTTTTTTTTTTGTGTGTGTGTGGGGGGGTGGGGGGTGGTGGCGTCAGCAGGTGTGGACAAAAGCATTCCGGGGTCGAGGAGGCGTGGGACAGGTGCACCGACCTGGATTAGGCCCCGTCAGTGTGTTTTCCTGGTGCGTGCCTCCCGTGCTCCCCGAGGCATGAAGACACGGCGGCGTGGAAGGGGAATCCAAACAAAATAAATAAAGGAATAATTGAAGAATAGTGAAACGTTAGAAAAGTTTATCATGCATTTATTAATTTATGTTTTCTCTTCTTGCAACTATTAATTTCCTGTGTGTATGAAGTGGTATAGGAGAAACTTGGAAAAATGTAACTACTTTAGGGAAAAAATGCGGCAATGGTACCTGTAAGCGTGCCTTCACCTTTAGCAAACACGCACACACACACACACACACACACACACACACACACACACACACACACACACACACACACACACACACACACACACAGTCACATACAGGCACACACATCTCACTGTATTGTAACTTTTACTTGGTAGGAGGTAATTCTTATTCGTGGGTTGTCGTTTGAATATTTTCCCAATACTACTACTGCTGTTGCTACTACTGCTGCTGCTGCTGCTGCTGCTGCTGCTGCTGCTGCTGCTGCTGCTGCTACTACTACTACTACTACTACTACTACTACTACTACTACTACTACTACTACTACTACTACTACTATTACTACTACTACTACTACTATTACTACTATTACTACTACTACTACTACTACTACTACTAACAGTAATAATGATGACGATGATAATGATAGTAATAGATAATAATGTATGATAATAATAATGATAATAGTAATGATAACAATAATAATAATAATAATAATAATGGTAATTATAATAATAATAATGGTAATATTAATAACAATAATAGTAATAATAATAATAATAGTAGTGATAATAATACTGATAATGATGATAGTGATAATGATAATGATATTAATATTGATAGTAATAATGATAATAAACACTGCAAGACACTTAACTTTTGGAACTAAACTTTGCCTAAATCAGGTCCTGGTATGCCAAAGAGGATGCACGATAAAGCATGATGTAGTGAGGAAGCCAACGGTACACATGCTAACAGAAGTGTGGTAATGTACGACGTGACATTCATTTGAACGCCCGCTAGGTGAACGACCACTGCCTACCGCTGCAACACAAATAGACGTGTGCATGAACTGATAGGAGAGGCCCATCACACTATATCCATACATCATCCAGAATTCAGGTTTCGTTGATTGCAGAAAATTTTGTTTACTGAGAAAATAATTGCACAGCTCACACTGTTTAGGCTGTTGTCATAAATCAGCCTATCGCTTTCCGTTACACTTCCTGTCACCGTTACAACTTCCTCTGCTTTGTTGTCGCCTTGGTCCATGCATTTCCCCCATTCATCTTGCATACTTGTGCATGTCGTTGTGGATTTTCTTGGATTTCTTGGTATTAGTCATCAGACCTTTCGTAATGTGTTGTATAATGTGCATGACAATGGTGTTGACGGAGTTTATACCTACTTGTCGGTGTGCCCAGAGGTGACGAGTTTTGTTTTGAAGAAAATACTTAAATAGGAACGTATTAAAATACTTATAAATAATGTATTTACCAATACAATTTTATTACAGTATTCAAATACGACATTTAAATCTATTATTACCTATGGATTTTGTATTTATGAATACATTTGAAAAAATCTAAAGCAGCCTAGCATAAATGTTGAGTCAGGTTTGGCAACACTGCTCATCAACACCCACGCGATACGCGTTCAGATCCTCTACGGGTAGATCTTGCAGTGCAGTGGCAAACTACTCTAGTCAGTGAATCATTGTTTATCAATAACATGATTATTTGTTATCACTTTATATGTGATGGAGCAATCAGACTTTGAAGAACATGACATTATGAAGATAATATGATGTGAAAACAAGAGCAAGTGTCTTTTGCTTTACAGAGAAAAATATTTCAAAATAACCAGTACTGAATCATGCAAGACATTTATAATTTATCTTATTGCAGAAACTAAAGCTAAGCATACCACGAAGACACCACAGTTTGTAACCATAACTCATGCTGCCATGGACAAATGTATAACTTTATGGAATAAGGATTGTCAATTGAAATCGCCCAATGTTATCCATGATATATTACGCTAGAGTTTGACGATTCCGTGTCCAAAACGACCAAGGCTGAATAACTAATTGCAGACATTTCTTGTCAAACATTTGATGTCACGGCTCCAATTTCTTATCTTCAAAAATAACGAGTTGGACTACTTGAAAGAGTATAAGATGGGGGTCCGTTACATGTGCCATTGATAGCCTTCAGTGATGCCGATTCTCTTCACTGTTGAGAATCAACTTGATATACTTAAAAGAAGGAAAATAGTATAATCCCTTTCATGTTGCAGCTGCTCATGGTTTCAGGAAAAGATTCTCTTGGTATTTGCATCTTGCACCAAGTGTTAATGATGCAATTATTGCGACAGCCTCGAATTATCCTTTCTTCAAACTGAAGAAAAGTTGGAATTACCATACCACGTCAGCATCTGTTTTTTTATAATCTAATCACAATGGTTAAACAATTGACCAATGAGATCAAAGATGACATTTACTTCCCTCGTTATTTTGTGTGTTACTTTGAACGATGTATTAATGTTCACTTGTGCACCGTTATACATGTTAATTAGTATGCCTTGTGGATGGTTTTCTTAAATTAGATTGAATAACTATCCTAATATCGTACTTCAAAATGCTACAGGAGTTATTAATTAACCATATTTGAGATGTATTTACATTGTATTTGAGTACATGATTTAAATGTCTATTATTTAATCATATTCACGTTTTCAGTCATGTATTTGATATTGAAATACTTTTGAGGGAGAAGTATGTAGTATTTAGTACGTAAATACATCTTAGGACATTCATGCCCATCGCTGGATGTGCCTTCCACTTACGAGGTGCGGAAGTAGACCGATAACACACGCATCTAGCTCGTCATCGCGATAACATAGTGGGGATTCCCATTGACTAGTGATCAAATTATTCCGTGCAGTGTCTCGAATCTACTGAACTTAAAATATTGATGTTGTTTCGTTCAATGTTTTAAAGATTTAAATTGGCAATCTGTACCTTTTGTTTTATTTATTTATATGTTAATGTATTTTTATTCTATTTTTTATTATGTTGTTCATTTCGAAAACTATTCCATTTCCTCAATGCAATTATTTGTTGTGACAATTCTCTTGACTTTTTTTCCTTGTACCATATATTTGTGTGGGATTTTTCTCGTATACCAACGGTGTCATGCAGCTCTGTCGCCATCGCCCCTGCTTATCTGGGTTCATAATGTAATAATCACTGGCAACTTTTACGGAAAATTATGAGAGTCTGATGACAGGGATGAGGCATGAATGCTAGAGTAGATCTGAGTCCTTGGGTGATCTTTCTCTAGTGACAGATATGAAATTTTTATTTTTTACGTTCTTTTCCATTGCACACACAACGTAAATGAAGCCTCTGAAGTGGCTAACACCATCTATAGGAAAAAGTTAATTACACGTAAAAGTACGTCTAATACCCAAAGCAGATAATTACAGTTCAGATGTGTCAAACAACAATTGGTGGATGTTCCCTTCGCCCTTTGTAAACAGCGTGTTATGCTTTTCCTGCCGTATTGTGGAAAAAAAATGTCACAAATAATCAGGCTGCTCTTTTTCAAGCCGATAAATGGTATCTTATTGCTGTCAATATACCTGTAATATAAATAAGGTCGTAAGCCATCATGAACTCCATCCAGCAGTGAAATCGTCGACCACACTCATGGGCGAGGTTGTGTCCAAAGAAATATATCACCTCACCACCTTGCACGTCCTCACTCAGGCAGGTCGACTCAAAGTTTATATGTAAGCAAAAAATAGTCATTGTAGTAGTAGTAGTAGTAGTAGTAATGTGCTGATGGTGGTGGTGGTGGTGGTGGTGATAACAACAGGAGCAACAACAGTAGCTAATGATCATGGCAGCACCTCTGCATGGCAGTAGTAGTAGTAGTTGTTGTTGTTGTGGTGGTTGTAGTTGTGGTAGTGGTTGTTGCTGTTATTGTTACGGTTGTTGGTTGTTTGTTGTTGGTTCCTATTGTTTCTTTGATGATTATGATGATGTGTTGTTGTGTCATTGATGATGATGATGATAATTATAATAATGTTTATGATTATATCAATAATGACACTACTACTACCACTATTACTACCATAACGAATATTGATAGCAATAATAATGATAATAATAATGATAATAATAATAACTAATAATAGTAATGATAACTATTGTAATAATAATTATGATATTGATGATAAATCCAACAACAAAAGGCAGCATTGTGAAGGCCGCTGTGTTTTGTACAGCATAGAGGACGCTGCACAGAGGCACTTTCCCTGAACTTTCTCGGTGAACTTTACCATTTCCGTGACGGAGCGGGGTCGGTGGTGCGCCAGATTCACGGGGACGCGGAAATGTCGCCATAAATTTACGTAAAAGCTCATGAAGCACCTCCGTAATCTCCTTAAGGTGACACACGAGCAGGGAAAGTGGTAGAAAAGCAAGAAGGAAAAAAAAGGGGTGATGGATGTATGTATAGCTAGACTTACGTGGTGTATAGATGCCTCTGACGGGTTAGTATACAACCTCCTGACGGTATTTCTGACGATTATTCCTGTATATTTTTTTTTCTTCTTTTTTTTCTTCTTTTTTTCTGTTTTCTTGCTCATTCCAAACCGAACTGAACCGCACACCTGACTCATGCCCTTTTTGTCCGTTTCCGCGACTGACTGCCCTCCTTCTTTCCTTCTTTCCTTCTTTAGACACCTTCTTTAGGCACTGTGCCAGAATCATCAGCCGTCGTCGGCGTCATAGCACCGCTGACGGAAGTAGATTCGTCTCTCTCTCTCTCTCTCTCTCTCTCTCTCTCTCTCTCTCTCTCTCTCTCTCTCTCTCTCTCTCTCTCTCTCTCTCGTCTCTCGTCTCTCGTCTCCTCCACTCTTTCTTCCCTGTTTTCCCTACAATTTTCTCTCTCCCCTCTCTTCCACTTATTCATCCCCTCTTACCCTGTATCGATTTATCGTTCTCCTTGTCCCTTCATATTCCTGTTTTCTCTCAGTTGCTCCTCTCTCTCTCTCTCTCTCTCTCTCTCTCTCTCTCTCTCTCTCTCTCTCTCTCTCTCTCTCTCTCTCTCTCTCTCTCTCTCTCTCTCTCTCTCTCATTTCCATCATTTTTTTCCTTTTATCAATCCGTTTCCCTCTTCTCTTTCCTTCTTTTTTAGTATTGCACCTCTCACGGCACCTGTTTCTTCTCCGTCCTTATCTGAACCATTTCTCTTTCTCTACTTCACATCTCTCTCTCTCTCTCTCTCTCTCTCTCTCTCTCTCTCTCTCTCTCTCTCTCTCTCTCTCTCTCTCTCTCTCTCTCTCTCTCTCTCTCTCATCAACC